>WQNJ02000005.1:12742500-12902500 GCA_016584745.2 Phylloscopus trochilus trochilus
CCAGGGTTGAGAAAGACTTTGGAGGGTGCAGAGAGCACTGTGGGGCTCGTTGTTCCTCTCTGCTGGGCCATTTCCCCTTAGGGATGAACTGAATGGTCAATTCTGTATTCAGGACTGGGAAGGCAGCTGCACTTTTGCTGAATCTGCTACAGGAAGGAAAAAAAAAATCTGTATATTTCCATTTTCCTTAGAGAATGAAGCCTCTTCCCCAGAAAGGCAGCTCTCCATTTGCAGAAGCACCAGGGCAAAGGGGTGGGAACATCCCCGTGGTGGTAGCTGCTCCCACACCGGGCTCACCCCTCAGGCCAGGCTCTAAGGCAGGTGCAGAGGCTGAGGAGGTGTTTCACAGAGCTGAGCACTCCTCTCTGATCCCCTCACTCCCACGGGGCAGCCCTGGCCAGGCATCCCAAACCAGCCAAATCCAGGGATCCCTCACCACCTCTGAAGCCACCGATACCTGGATCAATACCTGGATCGCCTGAGGCCAGGCTGGGAATCCCTGGCAGAGGGAAACCCAAGAGCTCCCGCTCTCTGCCCTGCCTGGAGCCATGGAAGCTCCACACCTGCCCTGCACACACCTCCAAGGGCAGCCAGGGAGAGAGGCTGCTCCCCCAGACAGGCTGCTCAGCCCTCCCAGGGCAGGGCACTGTGCAGGCTGGGCATGGGAATGCCAGCACGACACAGGAATGCCACCCTGCCAGGAGATAGCACCAGCACGGCATGGGAATGCCATCCTGCCAGGAGATAGCACCAGCAATGCCATCCTGCCAGGAGAAGGCACCAGCAATGCCACCCTGCCAGGAGAAAGCACCAGCAAGGTATGGGAATGCCATCCTGCCAGGAGAAAGCACCAGCAATGCCATCCTGCCAGGAGAAAGCACCAGCAATGCCATCCTGCCAGGAGAAATCACCAGCAAGGTATGGGAATGCCATCCTGCCAGGAGATAGCACCAGCAATGCCATCCTGCCAGGAGATAGCACAAACAATGCCATCCTGCCAGGAGAAATCACCAGCAATGCCATCCTGCCAGGAGATAGCACCAGCAATGCCACCCTGCCAGGAGAAATCACCTGCAATGCCATCCTGCCAGGAGATAGCACCAGCATGGCATGGGAATGCCACCCTGCCAGGAGATAGCTCCAGCAATGCCACCCTGCCAGGAGAGAGCACCAGCAATGCCATCCTGCCAGGAGATAGCACCAGCAATGCCACCCTGCCAGGAGAAAGCACCTGAGATCCAAGAGCATGGCAGGAGTAGGCACTGCCCTGCAGCCCAGGGCTGGCAAGGTCACCCCAGCCCATGGCAAAGTCACCTCCAGCCCATAGCCAAGGACATCCCAGCCCAGAGCAAAGTCACCCCCAGCCCATGGCAAGGTCACTCCCAGCCCAGAGCAAAGTCACCCCCAGCCCATGGCAAGGTCACCCCCAGCCCAGTGGAAGCAGACACACGTGCACCAGTGACCAAAAGCCCCGAGCAGAAGAGGAGCAGGAAGTGAACAGTTGAGCCTAATTTGTGCGAGGTTGTAAATGAATTTCACTGTGGCAGATGGTCAGTGGATTATTTTCCAGAGGGTTAAGCAAGCCCCAGATTAGGAAAAGCTGAGAAATTTTGATGTGGCGTGCAGGACGTTACCCTGGGGCTCAGGACGCTGGTGCATTTGAGGGGGTCCTGCCCGTGTGTGAGGCTGAAGGGGCCCCGTCTGAGCAAAGCTGGGCTCTGCAAACACGGCAGGTGTGGAGCCAAGCCCGCAGCCCCTGCACCCCAGGTTGGCAACACCACCAAAAGGTGCTCCCCCCCCGCCCCCCGCGCTTTCCATGCCCTTAAAGCCAAGCTCCTGGCTGGACTGCTCGGTGCCCCCCGGCTGGGTCAGCCCTGTCTTAGGGGGCACATTTGGCTTCTCCAGGGGGGCCGTGCCCACCGCCCGCAGTCCCAGCCTCCGGCTCGGCACCCCGGGGAGCCGGGCTGGGGCTGCCGTGCCGGGCTGGGCGGGGGGTGCTGCGCCGGCCCCGCTCCGCTCCCTGCCCTGATTTCCTGCTGGAAATCCCGGAGTCTTCTCCAGATCCAGCTCTGGTTTTGGGGGCAGCCATCTCCCTCTCCCTCTTTCCTCTTCCCTCCTTCTGCTCTCCTTCCTCCTCCTCTCCCTCCCTCCTCTCCGCACTGTGCTCTCCGGGGGCTCTGGGTACCGCTGCAGCATCGCCAGCCCCCTCCATGCAGGCGGCTGGGGCGCGGGGCGGAAGGGGAGGGCTGCGGGGGCCAAGCTGAATGAATGGGCATCGCCTCGGTGCCGCTCCAGCCTCCGCATAGGGGCGAGGCGGCCGCACCGCGCCGCGGCCAGGGGGGCAGCGGGGCCGGCCAGCGGCCGGGGCCGGGGCCGGGGCCGGGGCGGGCCGGGCCGAGCCGAGCCGGGCCCCCTGCCCAGCCCGCCGGGGCGCTGCGAGGAGCGGGCGCTGCCCCGCCGAGGGAGCCGCACAGCCGGGCCAGGTGAGGAGGGGCTGCGGGGAGGGGGCCGGGAGCGGAGCGGGAGGGCGGTGCGGGGCCGGGGATGGACGGTGCGGGGCCAAGGTACGGGCGGTGCGGGGAACGGCTTGGACGGTGCGGGGTGGAGGGATGGACGGTGCGGGGTGACAGTGAGGGAAGGGGCTGGCTGCTGCGGGAAGGATGGCCGGACGGTGCGGGAGGGATGGCCGGACGGTGCGGGGTGCGTGTCCGGACCGTGCGGGGTGCAAGGGGCTGGCTGGTGCAGGGCTGGGCTGGCTGGTGCGGGAACGGGCAACAAGGAGTTAAGCGGCTGCGGAGCAACCGGGCTGAGAGCGCGCGTGTGTGTGTGCGTGTGAGTGAGTGTGAGTGTGCGTGTGTGTGTGTGAGATCCCGCACCCCCGGGGGGCGTGGCCCAGCCCACCCCACGCGTGTCCGTGCGGGGCAGCGGGCGGCCGGCTGCCGGTGCGGGCTGCGGCGGGGCCGCGGCTGCGCAGGGTGCGGGATGCGCGGCAGAGCCCGGCGCCGCCGCTGCCTGCCTGCCTTGCCTGCCGCCCGCAGCACCGAGATGTGCGTGTGCGGGAACCCCGGCCCGCCGCCCGTGCGGGGCCCTGCTGGCTCTGCGGGACCCACGGGGATCGAGCCGCGGGGCTGAGGGCGGCCCGGTTCCCCCCGGTGCGTGCCCTCCGCAGCGAGCCGGGGCGGGGGAGCGGCCCCAGCCCGGGCGTGCGGGTGTGCGCGGCCCGCGCCTGCGTGTGCTCCGCTCGGGGTGCGCGTGTTCCCCTTGGATGTGCGTGTGTCCCCCTTGGATATGCGTGTTCCCCTTGGATATGCGCGTGTCCCCCTTGGATATGCGTGTGCTCCGCTCGGGGTACGCGTGTGCATCCCTTGAATGCGCGTGTGTTCCCCTTGGATGCGCGTGTGTTCCCTTGGATGCGCGTGTGCTCCGCTCGGGGTGCGTGTGCACCCCTTGGATGTGCGTCCGCTCCCCTTGGATGCGCGTGTGCGCTCCTCGGGGGTGTGCGTGCCCCTCGGGAGTGGGGGGGATGCGTGTCACACACACGCGTGTGCGGCGGCCGGTGGTGATGTCCCTGCGGGTGTGCGGGGCGTGGGGGGCTGGAGGTGTGTGCCAGGGAACGCCCAGGGGTGATGGAGGGAGCGGGCACGTGTGGGGAGCGGTGTGAGCACGCCCGTGGCCGGGCCCCAGCCTGGCTGCGGCCCCTGCTGGTCTCTGGGCATCTGTCCCCACGCCACGAGTGGCCGCCGGCGCTGAGCATGGCCTCGGCCTGTGTTTGCTGTGCCCGGGGTGTGCTCCGTCCTTCCCCTCGGCCGGGATGGTTTGCAGTGTTGCAGGCAGTGGCTGCAGGCAGAGCTGCCCGACCCCCGCCCTGCTTCCAGCGGCTTTTCCCGTGTCAAGGTGCTCCAGGTTGCAGTGGGGCTGTGGGGAGTGGAGGCAGCAGGGAATGGGGCTGGCTGGCAGCAGTGTGGTGGCAGCGCCTGGCAGGTCAGTGCCTGCTGTCCCTGTGTGCCACCCCTGCTGCCCCTCCAGCTGCACCAAGGGCCTGGATCATCCCAGGGTGGTGGTTTTTGTCATTGCACTGTCATTAGACTTTTGGAGGGGCAGACAAAGGTCCCCTTCACGTGCCAGTCCCCTCCAGGAGAGCGGTGCCACGTAACAAACTCTCCTCTGGGCCTTTGCCGTGGCGCACTCTGGAAGCTCCGGTCCAGGATGAGGCTCAGGCAGGAACAGGATTTCGAGCCTTGCTGCCATCATGCCCATTGGAGTTTGGCACCACCATGCCTTTGAGGAGCAGAGCCTTGGTGACCCTCCTGAGCCCGTGCCTGGCGTGGGGGCAGTGCCAGGAGCGGCCGTGCCCGTGCCGAGGCCTGGGGCTGCCTTCCACAGGACCCAGAGCCTCGGAGCATCTCCTGCAAAATGGACTCTGGGAGCCTCACCGATCCACCGCCGGCTGTTTGCTTCTCCTGCGAGGAAGGCA
Source organism: Phylloscopus trochilus trochilus (assembly GCA_016584745.2). Taxonomy (NCBI): domain Eukaryota; kingdom Metazoa; phylum Chordata; class Aves; order Passeriformes; family Phylloscopidae; genus Phylloscopus; species Phylloscopus trochilus. Next base: position 12,746,975 of record WQNJ02000005.1, read on the forward strand.
GAGCGCAGAGCCAGCCCCGGGGCTTCTGGCAGGGAGCTGTCACCTGGCAGGAGCTGCCACTCCTGCTCTGGGCAGGAGAAAGGGGCTGTTCCAGCTGCGGGCAGCTGTGGCCCCGGTGCCTGCAGCAGCACGGCTCTCCCTCCGTGCCCATGACCATGCACGGTCCGGGTTGGAAGCACGGCTGCGAGTGGTGAGGAACAGAGCAGCTCCAGGGAAACCACTCTGCAGCAGGAGACTCCTGCACCTTCCCACACCCTCGTGCGCTGGGCCCAATTTCACCCGGGGAGCGTCAACATCTGGTGAGCCAGAAAAGAAAAAAAAAAAAAAAAAATGTAAATGGAACAACCGTCAGGAGTAATTGGAGACCCGTTTGGAAATTGGTTTGCTACCTGCATGCCTCCCAGGCAAGCTTTTCCCCGTTAACCATTGTGCATCTTTGCATGAAAAACGAGGCTTTATTTCCAGCCTGGGTAGTGGCAGCGCAGCAGGATGGGGATGAGCACGCTGTGTCCCCTCTAATCTGCCCACAATCAGCACCGAGCGCTGCTGCCACCGCCGCAGAGATGGAGAGCCCTGGATCCAGATGGCAGCTGCCTTGCTGGCTGCCCGCAGCCTCCCCTCGCCATCCGCAGCGCCGGGGAGCAGAGCAGGGAGCAGAGCAGGGAACAGAGCAGGGGAGCAGAGAAGGGGAACAGAGCAGGGGAACAGAGCAGGGGAACAGAGAAGGGGAGCAGAGCAGAGCAGGGAGCAGAGCAGAGCAGGGGAATAGAGAAGGGGAGCAGAGCAGGGGAGCAGAGCAGAGCAGGGAGCAGAGCAGGGGAGCAGAGAAGGGAGCAGAGCAGGGGAACAGAGCAGGGAGCAGAGCAGGGAGCAGAGCAGGGGAACAGAGAAGGAGAGCAGAGCAGGGGAGCAGAGCAGGGGAACAGAGAAGGAGAGCAGAGCAGGGGAGCAGAGCAGAGCGGGGAGCAGAGCAGGGAGCAGAGCAGAGAAGGGGAGCAGAGCAGAGCAAGGGAGCAGAGCAGGGGAACAGAGAAGGAGAGCAGAGCAGGGGAGCAGAGCAGAGCGGGGAGCAGAGCAGGGAGCAGAGCAGAGAAGGGGAGCAGAGCAGAGCAGGGAGCAGAGCAGGGGAGCAGAGCAGGGAGCAGAGCAGGGGAGCAGAGCAGGGAGCAGAGCAGGGGAGCAAAGCAGGGAGCAGAGCAGAAGAGGGGAGCAGAGCAGAGTGGGGAGCAGAGCAGAGCAGGGGAGCAGAGCAGGAGAGCAGAGCAGAGCAAGGGAGCAGAGCAGGGGAGCAGAGCAGGGGAGCAGAGCAGGGAGCAGCCCGCCAGGAGTGGCCCTGGGAGGGCCCTGTCCCCAACAGCCACCTGCGTCCCCGTTTTGCTGCCCAGCTCAGGCCAGGGCCATCAGCTCCTGCCGAGCGCTGCCAGCCCCAGGCGAGGCAGCAGGGCTGCCAGGAGCTGGGCTGCCTCCCATGTGCTCTTGGACGGGGTTCAAGGAGCTGATCCGGAGCTCGGTGGGGTTTCTCTTGCCCTGTTTCCAAGGGGAGATCCTGCCTGGGATCTGCAGCTGGCTGTGCTTGGACCAGCAACTCCCCACTGCAGCACCACAGCCCCTCGGTGTGCTGGGCACCCAGGGCAGGCTGAGCATCGCCCACCTCCCGCCAGCAGCCTGCTGGAGGGGGGCTTTGGTCACACTCCCTGAGGCAAAGGGGCTGCAGCAGATCTCAGCCTGTCACTGGGGTGGTCAGGGGCAGTCACTTTGGGCAGTGAGGCTGCTTTGTTGTTCTCGTTTTGGGGGTGTGTTTAGCTCTGTGCAGAGCAAACAGAGGCCAAGGTTGTGCTGGGATCTGCGAGGGCAGCCCTTGGCTCAAGGTTTGAGGTGCTGAAAGCCGGGTCCCACAGCAGAGTTTTGCTGAAGCCGCTCTCTGGGGGTTGGCAGCACGCTCCTGCAGGCCGGGCTGGGCAGGGGCTGCTCTGCAGGGCAGGGTTTGCAGATGTCCTGTGCCTCTCCTCACAGCTGCCCCCAGCTCTGTGCTGGGAGCTGCCTGGCATCCCTCTGTGGGCACAGGCTGTGAACGCTGCTGTGGGCTCTGTGTGTGAGCCCGTGGTTTGGGTGTGCAAGGGAAGGTGCTGAGCCTCTTCTTGCTGCAGAGATGTTGTAGAGGGAAGGTTTCCACTGTTTTGAGCCCTCCCCTGCCAGCCCTGGCTCTGCTCAGGAGGGCTCCCGTGGGTGTCAGCCTTTCCTGTGGCTGTCTGGTGGCTCTGGGCCGTGGGCTGTCAGGAAAATTGTCTTTCCTGAGAGCTTTGCCCAGGTGAGGCCTGGCTGCAGCTCTGGGCCAAGAAAGCAAAGCTGCTGCAAGGAGGCACAGCACAACTCCCAGAGCTGGTACGGAGATCTCGTGGCAGAGGGTTGGAACGAGATAATATTTGAGATCCCTTCCGAGCCAAACCAGTCTGATCCCATGGTTCTGTGGTCTTGGTGGGTCAGTGCCCTCTGGGGGAAAGTGCGATTGGAGGCAAAGAGCCAGGCAGCCCCAAACCTACACTCTGCTGGCTGTGGGATGGTTTAGATGTTCCTGGGCCTGGCTTCTGCAGTCCCTGGGATGTGTGGACCCTCCTGCACATCTCTTGATCAGCTCCCACAGGGAAGGGCCCCATTTCCTCAGGCCTGCAGCTGCCTTTGGCTTTGGTGTCCCCTGTATCTCCCGTGCTGCCCCTAGGGCTGTTGCTGAGCTCTCTGCAGGAGCTTTGAGATGACACTTGGGCTCAGGAGGAGTGGTAAGGCCTGTGATGAGCATCATGAGAGTCCCCTTACGTCAAGTATTTAATATCCCAATTCCTGAGCTGTTTGTCTCCGCGTGTCTCCGCAGGACAGGGACCACCCACACCATTTTCCTTGGCAGGTGACAGACGGATGACAGCAGCAGCTTCCAGCCATTCCAGGGGCGGCTGGACAGCCTGCCTGGGGGCTGGGAGGCTTGGATCCCCTCCCCACTGCTTCCCTCTCGGCTGGGCTGAAGTATTTTCCTGCACCCACGGTGTCTCAGGGCCTTGGCAGAGCAGAGGGTGCTGGAGGTGTCACTGATTCCTCGCGCTGGCCCTGGGGTGGCCCTGGTGGCTGGTGGCCAGGAGCCCGCAGGGAGCAGCCTCCCTCAGCTGGGTGAGCTGGCAGCACCTGCAGCAGCGTCCCTGGGCTGGTCCAGGGCATCCCCTCGTGCCCTGAGGAGCCTCTGGTGGTGCTCGCTCTGGTGTGAGAGCCCCCTCTGAGCCTGGGGTCCCCCTGGGGAGGGGGAGATGAGCTGGCTGTGCCAGCCTGCTTTGGGTCAGGGCAGAGCCCTTGGCTGCAGCCACAGGGACCCTCCCAGTTTGCTTTGGGAACATCCTCGGTGCTTTCCACCATTTCCTTACTCCCTAAGCTCAGCCCTGGCCCCTCCAGTGCCCTGCCCAGCTCTTGTTCTGTCCCAAGGGACCACGGTCCTCCTGCTGGCCCCTGGGCTGGGCTGGGCAGGGCTGGGCTGTCCCCTAGGCTGGGCTGGCCCCTGGGCAGGTCTGGGCTGGCCCCTGGGCTGGGCTGGGCCGGCTCCTGGGCTGGCCTGACCCATGGGCAGGGCTGCCCCCTGGGTTGGGCTGTCTGTCCCCTGGGCTGGACTGTCCCCTGGACTGTCCCCTGGGCTGTCCCCTGGGCTGTCCCCTGGACTGTCCCCTGGGCTGGCCCAGCCCTGCCCAGCTCTCCTGCCCCTCAGGCTCAGGGTGCAGGGGCAGGTGCTGCTGCTCCCCCAGCAGAGCAGCACCCCAGCAGGTATTTATAGGAGCTGTAATGTTATTCCCCTGCCAAACTCTCCCGGAAATAGGCTCAGTGTGTGTCATAGGAGAGAGGATTTTAATGGCACAGTTCTCACTGCGGGGATGAATGTTTTCCTTGACCGATTAATCCTTCCCGTGGTGGGGATGGGATGGCTGCTCTGGGGCTGCAGCTGGGGCTCCGTGGGCTTGGGCAGCTCCTGGGCATGGGCACCACAGCCAGGTGGGACAGGGACCTGCTGCCTTGCCCCAGGGAGCACCCCCCTCCTGGGCAGAGCTGCTGGGGCAGCCGGGGCTGGGGTTGGGACGGAGCAGACCCAGCTGATGGACAAGGCCTGTCACTTTGTGCAGTGATCTTCTTGTTCTGAATGGTTTGAGACGATTTTCTGAGCAACCAGAAAGGGCTGCTTTGGCATTTTCTAAATAGCCCATTCTCCTGTCTCAGCTGGGCACTGCTGCTAGTTTGGGAAGAGCTCAAAGTCCAGTGAGAGTCCAGTGATGTGTTAAGGAGGTGTTTCAGCTGGCTGGGGGACGGAGCATTTCTCAGTTGTCAGTCCCTGCCTGTCCTGCCTGCCATGGGGAAAATCCCATTTCTGGGATGGGAAAACTGATGTCATGGCAGGCCAAGGTTTGGGTTGTGCTTTCCAAGCAGGGTACTGGATATATGGAGGGACACAGACAGACAGACAGAGGTGTGTCCTGCCCCTCTCAGCACAGACAGCGATGCTCCCTGAGGGGATGATGCTCATGGAAGGGGTGATGCTCCCAGAAGCTGTGTGCCCTGCACAGTGAGGCAGCAGGAATGGGGCACCCAAGCTCCCCATGAGCTCCTCAGTCCTGTCCTGGGTCTGGCCAGGCTCAGGAGTCCTGAGCCCAGCCCTGAGCCCTGTCCCCCTGTCAGCAGGGCCCAGCAGCCCTCCTGCTGCCCACACAGGAGCAGTGGGGGCGTAGGGGGGCTCAGAGCCCCCTGTGTGACCTGGGGGGCTTCTGCACACGGGGGCTCCCTGGCTTTGGGCACCCAAGGAACCAGAGCGAGGCCTCAGAGCCTCTGCCCCTGTGCCCCTGTCACCCTCCTGTCCTCTGCTTGGAGCTGTCAGCTGGGGATGGGAACCTCCCCCTGCCCTGGCTCCTGGGCAGCCTCTGGCACTGCCCACCGGGGGTGTGGGCAGCTCTGGGCTGGTGCCTGGGGGTCAGTGCCTCCCTCCAGGCCAGGGCTGGTGCCCAGGGGGTCAGTGCCTCCCTCCAGGCCAGGGCTGGTGCCCAGGGGTCAGTGCCTCCCTCCAGGCCAGGGCTGGTGCCTGGGGGTCAGTGCCTCCCTCCAGGCCAGGGTTGGTGCCCGGGGGTCAGTGCCTCCCTCCAGCCCCCTGGTCCTGAGCTGCAGCGCTTCCCATGGGCACAACACAACAGCCAGGCCCTGCAGGGACAGCCTGGGAACTGGGAACCACTGAGCTGGGGGAAAACGTCCTTCCCACACAGCCCAGCCTGTCCTCTTCCCTCCCTTCCTCCCTCCTCCCTTCCCCAGTGCTGCTGTGGGGAGGTGCAGCTCAGGGCCAGGGGAGATGGGGGAGATGCAGCTCAGGGCAGGGGAGGTGCAGCCCAGGGCAGGGAGGTGCAGCTCAGGGCAGGGGAGATGCAGCTCAGGGCCAGGGGAGATGCAGCACTGGGCAGGGGAGATGCAGCTCAGGGCAGGGGAGATGCAGCTCAGGGCAGGGGAGGTGCAGCCCAAGGCAGGGGAGGTGCAGCTCAGGGCCAGGGAGGTGCAGCTCAGGGCCAGGGAGGTGCAGCTCAGGGCCAGGGGAGGTGCAGCTCAGGGCAGGGAGGTGCAGCTCAGGCCAGGGGAGGTGCAGCTCAGGGCAGGGGAGGTGCAGCTCAGGCCAGGGGAGATGCAGCTCAGGGCAGGGGAGGTGCAGCTCAGGGCCAGGGAGGTGCAGCTCAGGGCAGGGGAGGTGCAGCTCAGGGCCAGGGAAGATGCAGCTCAGGGCAGGGGAGATGCAGCCCAGGGCAGGGGAGGTGCAGCTCAGGGCAGGGGAGGTGCAGCCCAGGGCAGGGGAGGTGCAGCCCAGGGCAGGGGAGGTGCAGTTCAGGGCCAGGGCTGCTGCCCTGCAGGATGGGCACAGCTGAGCTCCAGGGCAGGGAGTGGGAGCCCTGGGCATCCCCCAGGCCCCCCTGCCCGCAGGTCCCTCCTGCCTCTGGGGAGAGGCTGCTGCTGCTGCTGGGGGCTGAATTCCTGCCCACACCTGCACGGCTGCCACCCCCCAAGCTGCTGCCCTCGGCCCTCCCAGCCCGGTGTTTTCCAGGTGTTTTCCAGGCACTCGTTCCCCCCTTGGGTGGCTGCTTATCCTGAGATCAATGCTGAGCTCTCCTCCTCCTCCTCCTCCTCCCCGCTGCACTGTCCCTCAGGAGGGACCGTTCAGCCTGCTCCTCCTCCTGCTTTTCCACTTCATTAATGAGTCTCTTTGCACTAAGAAGTGGTGATAGCTGCCGGGGGACCTGGGAGGGCTGTGGAGAGCAGCGGGGAGGCCAGAGCCCAGCTCCTGGGGTTTGGGGTGCTGGGCACTGGGCTGGGGGTGCTGGGGGGTGCTGGCTGGGTGCTGCTGAGCCCCTGGCACAGCACCAGGGGGATGGAGGAAGGGGCAGGGCACAGTCAGGGGGTCTTTTGCCCACATGCAGCGGCAGGAGGCAGAGGAAGCCTGCTGCCCTGCCTCGCTCCCATTTCTGCCATCCACGGTGTTCCTCAGCCTGCTGCAGGGCTGCTCCTTTGGAGGAGCAGGGGGCGGCCACTGCTGCTCCAGAGAGGCCTGTGGCTCTCACAGGAGATTTCCACTGCCCCCCGTGGCCTTCAGATCCCGAGGGCTGCAGGTGGCAGGGGGAGGGAGGGGGTCCCGGGCAGCCCCCAGCCCCGCAGCCAGCACGGGCAGCAGCAGCGTGACACCCACACGTGGTGCCTCACTGAAGAAGCTGGACTTTGCAAACACACTCTGTGGGCATTGCTTTAATTTCCCTGCGTCTCAACACTCTCCCAAAGCTGAGAAGCTGAGATGGTTTCTCTCTGCGGAGAGGGAGGCTCCTGTTGTCGCTCTCTCACATACGCACGCATCACACACACACAGAGACTCTGATTCCTCTCCCTTCCCACTTTCCTCCTCCAAATGACTTCAAACACTTCATGAAAATGTTATTTTTCTCCCAAACTGTTGCCTTTCTGCCTTGCTCTCCTGAGCAGCCCATTGGCTTTCTCTGGGCTCCCCGTGTGCAGGGGTAGGGATGTCCCTGCAGGAGGGGGAAGGTGTTGGGGGCTGAGGTGTGCTGGGGGGATGAGGTGTGCTGGGGGGGATCAGGTGTGCTGGGGGGGGATCAGGTGTGCTGGGGGGCTGAGGTGTGCTGGGGGGGGATGAGGTGTGCTGGGGGGGGATGAGGTGTGCTGGGGGGGGATGAGGAGGGCTGGGGGGATGAGGTGTGCTGGGGGGGGATGAGGTGTGCTGGGGGGGATGAGGTGTGCTGGGAGGGGCTGAGGTGTGCTGGGGGGGATGAGGTGTGCTGGGGGGGCTGAGGTGTGCTGGGGAGGGATGAGGTGTGCTGGGAGGGCTGAGGTGTGCTGAGGTGTGCTGGGGGGGATGAGGTGTGCTGGGGGGGGCTGAGGTGTGCTGGGGGGGCTGAGGTGTGCTGGGGGGGATGAGGTGCTGGGGGGAACTGAGGTGTGCTGGGGGGATGAGGTGTGCTGGGGGGATGAGGTGTGCTGGGGGGGATGAGGTGTGCTGGGGGGATGAGGTGTGCTGGGGGGATGAGGTGTGCTGGGAGGGGATGAGGTGTGCTGAGGGGGCTGAGGTGTGCTGGGAGGGGATGAGGTGTGCTGGGAGGGGATGAGGTGTGCTGGGGGGATGAGGTGTGCTGGGGGGGATGAGGTGTGCTGGGGGGGATGAGGTGTGCTGGGGGGGATGAGGTGTGCTGGGAGGGGATGAGGTGTGCTGGGGGGGATGAGGTGTGCTGGGGGGGGCTGAGGTGTGCTGGGGGGGATGAGGTGTGCTGGGAGGGATGAGGTGTGCTGGGGGGGGCTGAGGTGTGCTGGGGGGGGATGAGGTGTGCTGGGAGGGATGAGGTGTGCTGGGGGGGGCTGAGGTGTGCTGGGGGGGGATCAGGTGTGCTGGGGGGCTGAGGTGTGCTGGGGAGGGGATGAGGTGTGCTGGGAGGGGATGAGGTGTGCTGGGAGGGGCTGAGGTGTGCTGGGGGGAGCTGAGGTGTGCTGGGAGGGGATGAGGTGTGCTGGGGGGGGCTGAGGTGTGCTGGGGGGGGATCAGGTGTGCTGGGGGGGGATGAGGTGTGCTGGGGAGGGGATGAGGTGTGCTGGGAGGGGATGAGGTGTGCTGGGGGGAACACCAAACCTGCCCATACTCCTAATGGGGCCCAGCTGCTCCTTCAAGGTGGCTCTGGATTGAACCAGTGAATCCCAGAATGGGATCGAAAGGGTTGAAAGGACATCACAGAGCATCCAGTCCCATCCACCTGCCGTGGGCAGGACACCTTCCAGTAGATCAGGTTCCTCCAAGCCTCATCCCTCCTGGTCTTGGACACTTCCAGGAATGGGGCAGCCACAGCTGCTCTGGGCACCCTGTGCCAAGGCCTGAGCATCTTCACAGGGAAGGTTTTTGTTCCAAAAATCCAAAGCAGTCGAGCAAAGCCCCCCTGCAAGGCGGGGCAGTGAGGACACAGCTCAGAGGTGCTCCCCTCGATGCCGTGGGGGTGCTGCTCTCCAGGAGCAGGTGGGCAGGTGCCCCCAGCCCCGTGGCCTCCCCAGGCAGGGCCTGTTCCCCTGGCCATGGCAGGCTCTGGGCAGGCAGGGCCCGGCCCAGGCTGGAGGGAGCCCCTCTGCTGCTGGGGCTGACTCACGGCACTCCCCAGTCACCAGCAGATGGATGATTTGATCACCTAGCAACCGAAATGAGTGGTGGATTAAACCATCATCCCCCGGGGTGGCAGGGCCAGGCAGCCCCCAGGCACTCCCTGCCCTGGGCTGGGGCTGGGGGCTCTCTCCTGCAGCACTGGCTCCAGGGCTGAGCTGGGGCAGGGAGGGAGGGGGTTCCCCAGGACCAGCTCCCAGGGAGGTCCAAGGGGTATCTCCAAGCAGGCACAGAGGGACCAGGTCCCTGGCACCCTTTGGACAGGCTGCTGATGGTCTGGAGTGTGCAGAGATCCTCTATCAGGAGAGAGAGGCTTGTGTCAGGACCTCCAGAGTGAAGTTTCTGGGAGATTGAACTCGGAGAACTTTGGCTGGGATCCGCTGACCCCTTGTCACCCCGTCCACCACCAGCTCTGAGTGTCCTTGGCTCCAGCCCAGCCCCTTGCCTGGTGCTGTCCAAGCCAGAGAAGAATCCCAGCAGTGTGTTCATTCCAGTTCCATCATGGGCAGGGGGATTTTGGTGCTGCCTGAGGTGGCATTTACCTCCTGATGGCTCCAGGCACCTCCAGAGGATCTTGGCACAGGGCTGCTGTCCCTGCCCCATCCCTGGCAGTGCCCAAGGCCAGGCTGGACAGGGCTTGGAGCAGCCTGGGACAGTGGAAGGTGTCCCTGCTATGGCAGGGGGTGGCACTGGGTTTAAGGTCCCTTCCAACCCAAGCCATTGTGGGGTTCTGTGATCCTACCACAGCCCTCCTGGGGCAGGGGCTGAGCTGAGCTGAGCTGGAAAGCGAGTGCTGGGCAGGGAGAGGGGCAGGAGGAGCTGTGAGGACCCTGCCAGCTTTGGGGTGCCCATGGCACCCATTTGGAGCTGGGGCAGTCCCTGTGCTGCAGAGCCCTTCCTGGCTCCAGCAGCGGTGCCTGTGCAGGGGGGACAGAGGGGACACACAGGGCCACCAGCTCCAGTGTCCTGTGGGATGGCACTGCTGGGCTGGCTCCTGTCCCCATCACACTGCTCTGGTCTGTGGCACTGCGGCCCTGTGTCCCTGTACCATCCCATTGTCAGCCTGAGCCATCCCGGTGCCATCCCAGTGCCATCCCAGTGCCATCCCAATGCCACCCAGTGCCATCCCAGTGCCATCCCAGTGCCATCCCAGTGCCAGCCTGGGCCATCCCAGTGCTATCCCAGAGCCATCCCAGTGCCATCCCAGTGCCATCCCAATGCCATCCCAGTGCTATCCCAGTGCTATCCCAGTGCCAGCCCAGTGCCATCCTAATGCCATCCCAGTGCTATCCCAGTGCTATCCCAGTGCTATCCCAGTGCCATCCCAGAGCCATCCCAGAGCCATCCCAGTGCCATCCCAGTGCCATCCCAGAGCCATCCCAGAGCCATCCCAGTGCCATCCCAGAGCCATCCCAGAGCCATCCCAGTGCCATCCCAGTGCTATCCCAGATCCATCCCGGTGCCATCCCAGTGCCATCTCAGAGCAATCCCGGTGCCATCCCAGATCCATCCCAGTGCCATCCTGGTGCCATCCCAGTGCCATCCCGGGCCGGTGCCAGCGCAGCGCTGCTGTGCCCCCCGGGAGGGCAGAGGAACTGGGGCAGTGCAGTGGCAGGGCTCTTTGTGGGACACAGCTGATGAGCTCTGGGATAATTAGCTGGGACGCCCTGTTCTGTGCCAGGAGGTGCCCCGGGAGCCCCGCAGCCCTACTTTGGTGGCACAGCTGCTCCCAGCAAGGGGGAGCCCTGCCTGCTGGCCTCTCTCCTCTCTCCTCTCCTCTGCTGGGGGCTTGGTGGCTTTGGCAGACCCTGGCGAGCTGCAGGAGAGGGTGGCAGGAGCTGGGTCAGCCCCTCACCCCACCTGGGCTCAGCCCAGTCCCCTGCCTGTGGCAGTGACCAAACCCAGCGCCTGCCACAGCTGCAGGACATGGGCCAAAGCCCCCCAGGCAAGCCAGGGATTGGAGGGGTCACTGAGCCAGGCTTTGGCCTCATCAGATATTGGGAACGAGCTGTCGGTGGCCGGTGAGAGAGATGATCTGGAGACCAGGATGCTCTTTGGGACACGTGGGTTATTGGTCGTGGTTTATTGATCGTGGTTTATTGGTGGTGGGAAGGCAGCCTAACTGGGGAAGAGTCCATAGGTCTAAGGGGACAGGGATCCAGCAGAGCAAGAGAGCGATTTACCTGTTACATTCCATTTTAACCCTTTCTATCGTGAATATTTTAATGAGCATCAACCAATCACCTCTAGGTACAAAACCTACAGAATCTACATACAGCCTATGGGAACTACAGCATTACAATGATACTCTACATACCCAAACCCTGAAAAACCACCTTTTCCCTGATACCTGAGAAGGTCTAACCCCTTATTTATCCATTTGTCTTGGCAGGGGTGTCACTGACTCACCCAGCCCAGTCTTTTCAGCTGGTTTAATCACCCTCTTCCTGCCCAGCACCTTACAGTTCAAATTTTGCTTTCAATGCCATCTCTTTTGTAGGTTTCATACTCTTAAAATCTTTCACTAATAAACTATCTCTGCAGGGTCCTCCTGCTTCCTCCTCTCCAACAATCAGAGAGCACCCCAGACTGCACCTGCTCTGCCTCTGGAGAGCCCTGTCCTGCTGGTCAGAAGTGCCCCTGCCTGAGGCTGCCAGCGTGGCTGTGCATCCACCTCTGCCCCAGAGCACCCCACACAGCCCAGGCTGACCCCACAGGCCCTCCAGGGCTGCCCATCCCCAGGGAGATGAGTTGTAGCTGTTTGGGAATTGCCAGCCAAAGCTGTCAGGGGTGGGGCTGGGTTGGATTTTAGGGAAAGGTTCTTCCCCCAGAGGGTGCTGGGCACTGCCCAGGCTCCCCAGGGAATGGGCACGGCCCCGAGGCTGCCAGAGCTCCAGGAGCCTTTGGGCAGCGCTGCCAGGGGTGCCCAGGGTGGGGTTGTTGGGGGGTCTGGGCAGGGACAGGGGCTGGGCTGGATGGTCCTGGTGGGTTCCTTCCAACTCAGGATATTGTGTGGTTCTGTAGGAACTCCTGCTTTGGGATTTTGACCTCAGAACCACCAAATCCAGCCATTTCTGGCCCTGCCAAGAAGCCAGGAATGTGTTTGGCATCGCCATTCCTCCAGCCACTTCCCCAGGGATGGGCTCAGAGCAAGGCAGGTCCATCAGGATCCCTCTGCAAGGCTCCCAGGTGGATCTGTGGGTGCTCCAGGAGCAGCCCATGGCCCATGGCAGGAGCAGCCGAGGCTCTGTGGGCAGAGGCAGATTCCAGAGAACGCCAAGAGGAATTTTATTTCTACAAACATCTGTTTACACTGAGCCACTGGTTTGCACTGGAGCTGGGCAGCTGCTGGAGCCTTGCTGCCTCAGTGGGGTGGGCAGGGATATTCCACGTGCCTCGGGCTCAGGGCTGGGGGCTTGGAGCTGTTCTGGCTGTGAGAGGGGCAGGAGGGAGAAGAGCAGACATCTCCCACCGTGGGCAGGGTGTCCCCCCTGGGACTGGGGGGCACATGAGGACATTTTCCATGAGAAGTGACAGCATCGTGGCCTTTGGGGAATTTGGTGGGTGCTGGCCCTGGGCAGTGCCCTGAGCTGTGGGGTGCAAGGGGGTGCAGTGGGGCTGTCCTGGCTCAGTGCTGGCACAGGAGGGTCTCTGTAGCAGCCTGTGGTGAGGCCCCAGGGTAGGAGGGGTGTTGGGAACCCCCCAGGTTTTCACTGGGCTGTGACAGAGCTGTGGGAACAGGGCAAGAGGAGCAGGGGTGCTGCTGGGGACTCGCATGGCATGGGGCATCTCCTGCCCTAGGCCGGGGCAGGCTGGAGAGACATTTTTGGTTGGAAAATCAGAATGGTGGAGAGCAAACCACCAGTGTGGCTGCAGAGGGCTCAGCTCTGCCCTGGACCCAGCCCAGGCACCCCTCCAAGGGGGTCTCAGTGGGGGATTTGTGGCCAGGGAGAGAGCCCCAGGTCACCCCTCAAGCAGGCCATACCTCACCTGGGTCACCCCTGGCCCAGGCCATCCCTCACCTGGGTCACCCCTGGCCCAGGCCATCCCTGCTCTGGGTCACCCCTGGCCCAGGCCATCCCTCACCTGGGTCACCCCTGGCCCAGGCTATCCCTCACCTGGGTCACCCCTGGCCCAGGCCATCCCTGCTCTGGTCACCCCTGGCCCAGGCCATCCCTGATCTGGGTCACCCCTGGCCCAGGCCATCCCTGATCTGGGTCACCCCTGGCCCGGGCCATCCCTGATCTGGGGCACCCCTGGCCCAGGCCATCCCTCACCTGGGTCACCCCTGGCCCAGGCCATCCCTCACCTGGGTCACCCCTGGCCCAGGCCATCCCTGATCTGGGTCACCCCTGGCCCAGGCCATCCCTCACCTGGGTCACCCCTGGCCCAGGCCATCCCTGATCTGGGTCACCCCTGGCCCAGGCCATCCCTCACCTGGGTCACCCCTGGTCCAAGCCATCCCTCACCTGGGTCACCCCTGGTCCAGGCCATCCCTGCTGTGCCTCTGCCTGGGTCAGAGCAGCTGCTGCCCAGCACGGAGCCCTCAGGGCCCTGCCTGCCCCTCCTGGGGGAAGCTGTCCTGTCCCATGACATGTTTCACCCCCCCAGTGCCATTCCTGCTCCTCCCTGGCTCTGCAGGTGGGACGGGGAGGGTTCTGCTCAGCTGGGCAGTTTTTGGGGAGGGTGGCTGTGTCCTGTGTCTGTCCTCCCCTGCAGGAGGGAAGGAGCAGCTCCCCAGGGAGCCCTGGGGGCACTGGGACCTGGCATTGCTGGGAAGGGCAGTTTCACAGGGTGCCCACGGAGGAGGGAGGAACAAACCCAAAATGTGGGTTTGAGGAGGTCACCCCAGGTCTGAATGCAGCTCCAGCTCTCCTGTTTTCCCAGTGATGGGAAAGGTGGAGCTGGAAAATCAAACCCAGGGCACCTGCACCCTGTTCCAGGAGTAACAGGAGATGCTGGAAAAATGATCCTGAGCTGGCAAAGCACACAGGGACCTGCTGGGGGCTGGAGACAGCCCCAGCACAGCTGCTGCTGGGAGAGCCTGCCTGGCAGGATGGGCTCTGCACTCGGGATGGGAGCAGGGGACAGGGAGAACCAGGGGCTGTGCTGTGCTGGCCAGGGGCTTCTCATCACCTCCCTGAGCACCTGGCTCTGCCAGCACCATCTCCTCCCCAGCTGAGAAAAGACAGTCTCTGGGGTTTTTTTTTTTTCACTGAAGTTCACTGGGTCTCTGACTTTTATCATAATGGGAACAAAGGATCTTGCTTTTCCTGGAAGGCCGTGGATCTCCACGTGTAACTGGCACCCTGGCGGGGCTGCAGTTTGGTCAGGGAGTGCTCTTTCCCCAGCTGCTCTGCTGGGAAGTAGGTGGCTGCAAAAGCAGTGCTCAAATGCTGTAAAAATGTGGCTGCAGGTCCTGTTCTCTCTCAGCTCCCATTTGTGGGCATGAAGAGCTTTTAGAGGTAGATTAACTTCATTAAAATTGAAAGCACTCATTAATGGCACTGTAACTCCTCTGGCCATGGCTGGGCCGGGCTCTGTGGTGAAGCTGCTCCTCTGTGGGTGCCTGTGCCTGCCCCTGAGGCTGCCCACCCCTCCCTCTGCCTCCCCAGTGGCTTTGCAGTGCTCTGCTGGGTGATGCTGGGCCAGGGCTGCCTCAGTGCCCAGCAGGGTGAGAGACCCCAGGGGGGTCCTGCTGGGCTGGAGGGCAGGGGGATCCCTGCCCCAGTGCCCTGGGGATGTGCCTTGTGCTTCTGGCTCTCAGTTCTCTCCCATGAAAAGTCTTGGGTCACGTTGGGAGGGAGCTGAGCCTCCTGGCTTGGTGCCCTTCACTGGGGTGGGGTTTGGGAGGGCTGGGGATGATCCGCTGTGGTGCTGGGGAATGGAGATGCTCTAGGATGAGTTTTGGCAAGGCCCAGGCTGTAGAGCTGTTCCCGAGGTGTTCCTGGGCCCACCTGCCTGACCCAGAGCAGGATTCTCACCCAGGAGAGAGGAGCCTGGTCCTGTGAGGAGCCACACGGGGCACAGGCACCCTGCCAGGGACAGCAGGGGCTGGGAGGGGGCTGAGGGCCCTGCTGGGCTGGGGCAGTGTCCCGTGCCTGCACACTGCCTGAAGGAGGGCTGCAGAGCAGCCTGCACGCCCTTGGCATCACCCAAACCCTACAACACCCAGCAGTGGGCACAGGGGCTGGGGGCTCCTCCTGCATTCCCAGCCGTGCCTGGCTGCACCCCACGACCCTCAGGGAGCTTTGCTCTGGAGTCCTTCCCCAGGCAGGCCCTGTCCCACAGGAGAGCAGGGTGCCAGGGACCTGGGCTGCCTGTGCTGCTCCCCAGCCCCTGCCGGGGCTTTCCCCCAGGAAGGAGGGTCCCTGTCCCCCCGGGGGCTGCACAGGTGGCCCCAGCCCGGCGCCAGGCCGCCCCTCCCCGGCAGCAGCAGCAGCAGCAGCAGCAGCAGATCCGATTTGTCTGCCCTGCCTTGGCTGGCCCCACTAAGCAGGTTTTAATCTTGTTAAATAAATAGGAAGTAATGGCAGCAGGGCTGCGAGCCAAATGGCCTGGGAGCATCCTCGGGAGCCGGGCGGGCTGTGCGGCGGGGCAGGGGCAGCTCCGGGAGCGGGGATAGGCTCGGGCAGAGCCGCTGGCAGCCGGGCTTTGGGGCGGCCCGGGGGTGGTCCCGGGGTGGTCCCGGGGGTGGGCCGGGGGTGGCCGCAGGAGCAGATGCGGCCCCGCAGCGTGCGGTGCTCCGCTGCCTTCGGAGCAGCGTCTAAATGGCTGCTAAACAGCGCTGTCAGGAGCACACTCATCTTCCCGTCCTAATTAGTGGATCAGACAGTAATTTGTAATCCATTTGAATCGGAGGATCTGAGTGTCTGCCCTGGAGCCTGGGCAGGACATGGGGGAGGCAGCTGGGGCCGGGATGAGGGCTGTGTCCTCTGGGTGCCTGCAGAACCGCTCTCCCCTCAGGTCCCACGAGCCTCCTGCTTGCTTCAGAGTTGTGGCGTCTTCATTGCTCCTCATGGCCCCCAGCACAGCATCCCCAGCAGCAGGGTCACAGGTCACCTCCTGCTGTCCCTGCGGTGGTGGCAGTGGTGGCAGTGGTCACCCAGGCCCTCTGCAGCACTGGCATCCCACACCGGGGCTGGGATGGCACCAGGCTCACCCCCCAGGGCAGCCCCACCCTGGCAGGGCCTGCTCTGAGGCGTGCTGCTGTCTGTGCTCTCAGTGCTGAGCATCACCTGGATCAGAGGGATGGGGGAAAAGCCAAAAGGCCGGAAAACAAGAAGTGAAAGAAGAGGGGGTGAGGGGGTGAGCAGAGGACAGGGCAGAGAGCAGGGTGGGCAGGGGGAGAGGCCGAAGCGGGGCTGTCTGGAGCAGTGTGTGGAGCAGAGTTGGGTGTGACAGGCACAGCCTAGCCCAGGTCCCACAGCGCTGTGGGGCAGAGTTGGGTGTGACAGGCACGGCCTAGCCCAGGTCCCACAGCGCTGTGGAGCAGAGTTGGGTGTGACAGGCACGGCCTAGCCCAGGTCCCACAGCGCTGTGGGGCAGAGTTCGGTGTGACAGGCACGGCCTAGCCCAGGTCCCACAGCGCTGTGGGGCAGAGTTGGGTGTGACAGGCACGGCCTAGCCCAGGTCCCACAGCGCTGTGGGGCAGAGTTCGGTGTGACAGGCACGGCCTAGCCCGGGTCCCACAGCGCTGTGGGGCAGAGTTGGGTGTGACAGGCACGGCCTAGCCCAGGTCCCACAGCGCTGTGGCCCCAGGCAGAGCACAGGAGCAAGGATGGATTCCCAGGGGACCCCAGCACTGCAGTGGCCGTGGAGTGTGGCTGAGCCAGGGGAGGGTGACAGGCGGCGGGATGGCCTCAGGGGTGTGGGGCTGACAAAGAGCTCCGGGCTCACGGGCAGGGGTGGCAGGCAGGGTCAGGCTGCGGCAGAGCCGGGGCAGGGTCACGCTGCCCTCACCGGGGTGGCCGTGTCTGTAGCATCAATTAGCCGGGGAAAAGCACAAGTGTCCTGCATGCATTAACCTTTAGGAACGCCGGGGTTCCAGGAGCAGCCCCGGGCAGTGGGGCAGGCAGGGCTCGGGGTGCCAGCCCCGGGTGGAGGGGACACGGCCTGGGGGGCAGCACCCGCGGGGCAGGCGGGGGGACAGAGCCGAGCCGGGGCACTCAGAGATGCTGGGGAAGGCAGGAGCTACAGGCAGTGACTTCAAGGAACAGCTCTCTGCATTGGTGTGTGTGCGGGTAATGGCAGCAGTGACTCACCCCATTTACTCACCGCTAATGACGAGCAGGCAGCGTTCCGGGTGACTCCGGCTTGGATGAACCCAGCCTCCCTCCCAGATCCCCATCAACAGGGCAGAGCCACCTGCACGGAGAGCGTCACCTTGTCCGTGCTGCCCCTGCTGCCAGCCCCCCACAGCTCCCCTGATGCTGAGGGTCTGTACCAGAGCCAGAGGGAAAAGGAGAAAGGGAAAGATTTTGAGGGGAGGCTGCAGAGGCACTGGAGGCTTGGGGAGACACGTGCTCCACTTTTGCAGCTCCTTCTTATAACCCCACAGCTGCACCCCAGGAGAGCTGCCCACTGTCCCTGGAGGGGGTGGTGAGAGCCCTCAGCTCCTGGAGGAGCAGCAGGAGGTGTCTGTGGGATGGGGGGCAGCATGGCCAGAGCAGGGAGTGAGGAGCCTCAGGAGTTCAGTTACAGAAAGTTGTGGGTCACGAGGGGAGAGCTCCTTTGGGGGTGAACTGGAAGACAAGACTGAAGCCAGGCCTGGCTGTGGGTGGTTTGCAGGGAACAGAACACAGGAGCAGGGTCACCTTGTGGAGCAGGGCCACCACGTGGAGCAGGGTCACCTTGTGGAGCAGGGCCACCACGTGGAGCAGGGTCACCGTGTGGAGCAGGGTCACCATGTGGAGCAGGGTCATCACGTGGAGCAGGGTCACCATGTAGAGCAGGGTCACTACATGGAGCAGGGTCACCATGTGGAGCAGGGTCACTTTGTGGAGAAGGGTCACCTTGTGGAGCAGGGCCACCACGTGGAGCAGGGTCACCACGTGGAGCAGGGTCACCTTGTGGAGCAGGGCCACCATGTGGAGCAGGGTCACCTTGTAGAGCAGGGTGACCTTGTAGAGCAGGGTCACCTTGTGGAGCAGGGTCACCATGTGGAGCAGGGTCATCACGTGGAGCAGGGCCACCATGTGGAGCAGGGTCACCTTGTGGAGCAGGGCCACCATGTGGAGCAGGGTCACCTTGTGGAGCAGGGTCACCACGTGGAGCAGGGTCACCATGTGCAGCAGGGCCACCGTGTGGAGCGGGGTCACCTTGTGGAGCAGGGCCACCGTGTGGAGCAGGGTCACCACGTGGAGAAGGGCCACCATGTGGAGCGGGGTCACCATGTGGAGCAAGGTCGCTATCCAGAGCACGGACATCATGGAGCAGGGTGTCTCTCCAAGGAGCAGGGCTACCACGTGGAGCAGGGGCACTGTGTGGAACGGGGTCACCCTGTGGGATCCAGGTCATCATGTGGAGCAGGGTCACTGTGTGGAACGGGGTCACCATGGAGCAGGGCCTTTGTGCATGTCAGAGCCCAACCCAGAGAGGAACAACCTCCAGCTCTCTGGAGGAGCCTGTCCCACCAGCGTGCCCACCTCACTGCCCTGCTGCCCCCCCAGTGGGAGCTGCTGTTTGGTGCCTGCTGGTGGCAGAAGGTCCCAGCCTGACCCCCGTGCTGGGGTGAGTGTCCCCCACACTCCAGCCCCTCGGTGCACTGCCAGGGCTGTGAGTCATGAGCCGGGATGAGCAAGAGCCTGAGGCAGTCACACGGAGCCTCATCACTGCCGTGGGCTTGCCTGCCAGCCTGCCACCATTGTCACGCTCCCCAGGGACGAGTTGGTGGCCCCAGGCATCACTGCCTGCTTCAGGCAAACCAGGGGCCAAGCCACCACAGGTGCTGCCCTCCGGGCACTCCACATGCAGTGGAGATGCTGATAGCAGCATTGGCCCTGGGTTTGGTGGGATCAAACCCTGCTCCCTGGGTGTGCTGGCAGCTCTGCCTCCTGCTGAGGGGCCTGCTGAGGGGCCTGGGGGGTGTGGGGGTCAGGAATGTGCTGGGCTGGTTGGAAGCCTCAGCAGGAGCAGGATGTGAGGATGGCAATGGAAACGATGCTGGGTGTGAGAGGTGGGGAGGGACACTGAGCTCTCCCTGCTCTCCTGGTGCTGCTGCTTCCCACAGGCTCAGGGGGGCTGGAGGGGCTCCTCGCTCTGTGCATCCTCCACGGGGTGTGTCCCTGCTGGCACCGAGGCCAGGGGCCAGCAGGAGGCCCTGAGGAGAGTTTGAGAACAGAATTCTTTGCCCATCCATCTCTGGATGCTGGATACATCCAAGCCACTCCTGGGATGGCTCCTGCCTGTGCTCATCCCAAGCCGTGTGGGACTGGAGAGGCCAGGGCTGGGGAGGTTTCCTGAGGCCAGGGCTGGAGGCTGGAGCCAGGGCTGCTCCTGTGCCAGCAGGGCAGGGGCTCATCCTTCATCCTAACCAGGGATGTGTTGGCTCCCTTGGATCAGAGAACCCCCCCTCAGCCCCCACAGTGAGTGGGGGGTTTCTGGGCACTCCACAGGCACTGTGCAGCAGGGGCTGGAGGGGGATGTGGGATGTGGGGGATGTGGGATGAGGTGCCAGGCTCATGGGGCAGGCGTGGCACCTGCCCTGCCAGTGGGTCAGGGCTTCCTGCAAATCCATCCTCAGACTGCCTTAGGCCAACCCTGGGGCTGCAGCTGCTTGGTTTGCTTCGAGGAGGTGCTTGGCAACTGCCCCACCCTCTGCCCAGGCTGCAGGCTGGCACCTCTGGGCACAGAGACCTGCCAGGGCTGTCCCCAGGGTCAGCAGGGCCAGGGGGACCCTGCACATCCCTCACTCAGCCCTGCCCACACCAGCTCCGTGTGTGTTGGACAGCAAGAATTCCTTCGGAGAAGCCTTTCCCCCCCTTTTCTCTCTGAATTAGCAGACGTGGGGCAGAGCTGGCTGTTGGTGTTTGTCACACATCAAAGGGGTGTGACATCTCTGGCAGCACAGGCAGGAGGGGACGCTGGCTTTTGGGAGAGGAAGGTGTTATCAAAGGGTTACAGGCAGCTCCTGGAAAGGGGAATGAGGAATAAGGATGGAGAGCATGGAGCTGGAGCAACAGTGAGGTGCCACAGGAGCCAATTTCCCCCTGGCCTTTTCATCTTCCCTCTTTATTACAGCAGGGCAGGGGTCAGCCCCTCACAGCCGGGGCTTGGGCATTATTTTGACACAAAGGAATCTGCAGATGTGATCGGTGAGGGGAGATGGGGAGTTGTTTGGGGAGGAGACTGAAGGAAACTCCCCCCACAAACACAGCTGTTCCTCCGTGGGGCTGGAGGTGAAGCAGCCAGGCAGCAGGGGCTGCTGTGCTCCTCAGTTTGGGGACAGCTGTGTCACTGCCTGTGTGGGGACAGCTGTGTCACTGCCTGAGCCCCGGGGGAGCTCAGCACCTCTGCACCCAGCAGCCCAAGCACTTGGAGGGGGCATTTCCCAAATGCCTGGGGAGCATGGGAAGCTGCTGAGCTGTCAGCCTGGGGAGCTGCTGAGCCTTTGGGCCCCGGGTCAGGGCAGGGAGGTGTAAAACACCCGGCCAGGCCCTGCCCCGGCTCCTGAGGATGGACAGCCCCTGGGATCCCCATTCCCTGGGGTCCCTCAGCGTGTGCAGCCCTCAGCTCTGCCTGTGCCTGCCCTGCAAACGCCAGAGGCGTCCCTGTGGTTACTGTTTGCCATGTTTGGGTTTTTCTTAAGTTCTTTCCCAGGGATTTAAGATGGTAAACAAGGTCACTCTCTGTAAACTCTCTTGTTTTTCACATTTCTCTCTCCTAAGGAGGGACCTTGCTTGTCGACCCTTGATGTGGCCAATGAGTCCAAGGATCCCACCTCTTAGGTGGGCACATTGTAAAAGGGTATAAAAATAGATTCTAAGAATAAACCAGCCCCTTTTTCGGAGCATCAGCCTTCTGAATCACAAGTCCGTGTCTCATTCATTGTGTCCCACAGCGACACGTCCCCTCCTCTGCCGCGGGGGGGGATGCCCGGCTCCTTCCCACACCCCACTGCCCATGGCCCCGGCTGGACCCTGTCCCTCTCCGGGTGCCCCCGGCCCTTCCCCAGCCCCAGGCTGCTCCCTGGCAGCCCCGTGCCAGCCGGCAGCTCCCTCCCATCCTGGGGCAGCCTCCCGTGGGGCTCGGGGCTGCTCCCTCCAGCCTTCCCAGGGACTGCCAGCCCAGAGAGCTTCTGCCTCTCCCTGCTCTCTGCCCGCCCCGGGGAGGACAGGGTGTGACAGTGGCGGTGATGCCACCCCCGGGCTGCTCCCCGAAGGGTCCCAGACCCCTGCCGAAGCTCTCGGTGCCTGGGGGGAGCGCCGGGGCTGAGTCCCCTCTCCATGGGGATGCAGGCAGACCTGCTCTGCCACCAAACCGGGGTGAACACTGCGCGGGGAAGATTTCCAAGCCTGAAAAACGGGGAGTTTCTGCAGGGAGGCAGTGCTGGGGGGGGGTCCCGCTGGAGGTGACGGCGAGCCCGGCACAGCAGCCGCATCCCGGTGCCCCCGGAGCCGGGGCAGCGGGGCTGGGAGCGCTGCCCGCCCCTCCTGCGGGAGGATCCGTGTCTGCCTCGGGGGAAGCCTGCGAGGCAGAGAGGCTCCCGCTGCTGTCCTCTGAGCAGCCAAGGTCGTTGCCGGAGCCGTGCAGATGCCAGGCGCACGTGGGCCGTGCCCGCAGCAGCGCGGGGTAATTAGCTGGAAAGACGGTCAGGCAGCAGGGGAGATGGGCAGGGAAAGGAAGGGAACGGCCTCCTCCGGGCCAGCCGGGGCTTCTCCGCTCCCCGGGAGCCTCTCCGTGCCCGAGCCTTCCCCCCGATGAGTGTGAGGGGTGGGCTGGCTGTGTCCCCGCACGCCCCGCGGTGTCCCCGCACCCGGCCCGGCCCGGCCTCCCTGGGCAGGTGCGGTTTGTGCCAGCTCGGTGCCCTCGCTGCTTTAAAGGGGCAGAGTGGCTCCGGTCTGGCTGGGGAGGGAACAGAGGGAGGGGACAGCCGGGCCACGGCAGGGCCCAGTGCAGTGGCAGTGTCCTGTGGCCATGGCAGTGTCCCTCGGTGATGGCAGTGTCTTCAGTGATGGCAGTGTCCCTCAGCAGTGTCCCTCAGCAGTGGCACTGTCCCATGGTGATGGCAGTGTCCCTCAGTCCCTCAGTGGTGGCAGTGTCCCTCAGTCCCTCAGCAGTGGCAGTGTCCCTCAGTGATGGCAGTGTCCCCCAGCAGTGGCAGTGTCCCTCAGTCCCTCAGCAGTGGCAGTGTCCCATGGTGATGGCAGTGTCCCTCAGCAGTGTCCCTCAGTGATGGCAGTGTCCCCCAGCAGTGGCAGTGTCCCTCAGTGATGGCAGTGACCCTCAGCAGTGTCCCCCAGCAGTGGCAGTGTCCCTCAGTGATGGCAGTGACCCTCAGCAGTGTCCCCCAGCAGTGGCAGTGTCCCTCAGCAGTGGCAGTGCCCCTCAGCACTGTCCCTCAGCAGTGGCAGTGTCCCTCAGTGATGGCAGTGTCCCTCAGCAGTGTCCCCCAGCAGTGGCAGTGTCCCTCAGTGATGGCAGTGTCCCTCAGCAGTGTCCCCCAGCAGTGGCAGTGCCCCTCAGCCCTGTCCCCCAGCAGTGGCAGTGTCCCCCAGCAGTGGCAGTGTCCCTCAGTGATGGCAGTGTCCCCCAGCAGTGGCAGTGTCCCTCAGCAGTGTCCCCCAGCAGTGGCAGTGTCCCCCAGCAGTGGCAGTGTCCCTCAGCAGTGGCAGTGTCCCTCAGTGATGGCAGTGTCCCTCAGTCCCCCAGCAGTGGCACAAGTGGAGCTGCCCCTCGCCGTGGAGCTGCCCGTGCTCTGCCTGTGCCTGGCGGTTCCTGCACTGCTGCTCCTCCAGCTGTGGGCTCCTCCTGCCCCTCGGGGTCGGAGCATCCAGGGCTGGCTGTGCCCTGCGCCTTCTCCCGGTGACATTCCTGCCGGGTTCCAGGGGCAGTCTGCTCCAGGACCGGGGGCAGGGGCTGTGCCTGCCCTGGAGGGGGCAGCTGGTGGCTCAGACAGCAGCACTGGGGTCCCCAGGCTGGGCACAGCTGGTCCTGCTGTGCTGGCTGACTGCAGCAGCATTCCAGCAGGGATTTCCAGCGCTCCGTGGGTGGTTGCTTGCAGAGATGCTGGACATGGTGATCCTGGCAGCTCTGCTCCGTGGCTGGGTGGGGGTGGTGCTTCTCTGCTGTGTGCATCTCGCTGCCCAGATCCTGCTGGGGATGGTCCAGGGCGTTTCTCCAGGGAGTGATGCTGCAAGGTGGAGCGCTGCCACGGCCAGTGTCCACATCCCTGGGAGATGGAGGCTCCTGGGCTGCTCCATCTCCTTGTCCTCCTGTGTGGGATCCAGGGGCCATGAGCCAGGGCTTTGGGAGAGCCAAGCACCATCCCTGGCTCTTCTCTTGGCTCTCTGGGGTCTCTTTGGCAAGGCCTTGCCCCTCCGTGCCCCCAGCTGCAGGCAGATGCAGGGCTCACGGGACATACTGGAGAAGGCCTTTGTGCTGATGCTGTGCAGGGCTGGGATCTGTGGGGGCATTCACAGGGGGTGTGGGGACAGCCCTGGGCCAGCCTCGTGCCCCCAGAGTGCCCACTGGCATCAATCTGCTTGTGGTTATCAGCCTGGGAAACCTCCTGGAGAATGCTTTGGGGTCTTGTGGGCAGGTGGGGCGTCCAGGGCACTGGTTTTTTAAGGAAACCAAGTAGGGCAGTGACCTGCTGGGACCAAGAGCTGGCAGGGAGAGGTTTGGGAAGAGTGGAAGGCTCTGCTTGGTGTTCAGGTGTGAGGGAACGGGAGCTGGAGCCTGTTGGAGATGCCTGGATGCTGAAAGAAGAGGCAGCAGAGTGTGGGGAGGGGGTCCCTGGGCTGTGCTGGGAGGGTGTGGGAGGGTCCTGGTGGTGGCCTCACCCAGGCAGAGCGGCTGGCACAGCACTTTGTGCCTTGGGATAGGTCCCAGTGACAGGCGTGGTGCTGCTGGCAGGGGACAGTGACAGAGGGACATTGGGGTGCTGGGACTGCTGCTCTGGGGGTGACAGGTCTGACCCTCCTCAGGTGGGCTCACCTGGGCTCCTCTGCTCCCCCCCCAATCCCAGGGCTCTGCCCAGGCTGCCTGGAGGAGCAGCCCCTGCTTTGAGCAGGGCTGGGTCTGCTCAGCCCCTCATGCAGAGGGACCAGTTGGGAATTCTTCTGCCTGATTAACTCAGTTTGCTTTTTTCCCCGACCCAAATGTCTTTCCCACCTTGCCAAGGAAGCACCTGATCAGCAGCAATTAGCAAAGCAAACTGCAGTAATGACCTTTCTGGCTGTCTGGGAGGTGCACTCAAGGAACACTGAGCAGCTGTTTGGGGAGCTCTGCAGGGGCAGGGCAGGGCCCAGGGGCACAGGCACCTCTGGGGCCCTGTGGGGTGGCAGCAGTGACACCTGGGCACCTCTCCACAAGCACAGCCTCTGCAACCAGGGGAGGGGATGGAGCCTGGGAAGGGTCCAGGAGCAGCTGGGGGAGCTGGGGAAGGGGCTCAGCCTGGAGCAAAGGAGGCTCAGGGGGGGCCTGGTGGCTCTGCACAGCTCCTGCCAGGAGGGGACAGCCAGGGGGGTCGGGCTGTGCTCCCAGGGCACAGGGACAGGAGGAGAGGGAACAGCCTCAAATTGTGCCAGGAGAGGGGTAGGTTTGGATGTTAGGGAAAATTCCTTCATGGAAAGGGTGCTCAGGCACTGGCACAGCTGCCCAGGGCAGTGGGGGAATCAGCATCCCTGGGAAGTGTTCAAAAACCTTGTGGATGTGGCACTTGGGGACAGGGGCTCGTGGTGGGGTTGGCAGGGCTGGGTTAAGGGTGAGACTCAGTGATCCCAGAGGGATTTCCCAGCCTTTCTTTGTCTGTGGTTCCAAGCCCCCACGGCTGCCCAGGTTCTTTTCCTGGTTTGATCTCAGCTCTCCTTGCCTTGCTCACCGGTGCACCCAGGGAAAAGCTGGACTCAGGCACTGCTTTCCCATCCATCATCAGTGATTCTCTTTTCATTTGCTTTTTGGGCTTCACCTTTTTAATCCAGCTGTCTCCTGCCTTACAAATGTTCTTCCCTCAATTACTTACACCGGGCTGCAGGGCTGCTTCCATCCATCTCTGGCTGAGCTGGCAGAGAGAGCACAGGAGGGGCCACCCCAGCCACTGTGCCCTCATCACCAGCCCCCACTGGTGCCCAGCTGGTCTCCCTGGCAGGAGGGAGAGCTCTCCCCACTGACCCCATCCTGGGTGGCTCCTCAGGTGTGTGGGAGGCTCCCCTCAGCCTTCCCAGGGATGCAGGTGGGCATTTCTCCTGCTGCTGCCGTGGGGATTCCCTCTGCAGGGGCACCAGGCAGGAAAGGTGCCTGCCTCTCCCAGAGGAGCAGGCAGCTCCTTCCTGCCTTGCTGCAGCAGCTCCTGCCCCATCCCTGGGCTGGGCTGGGCTGGAGGTCAGCCAGGTGAGGATGGCTGGCTGGGACTCTGAGGGAGGAGCAGAGCCCTGCAAAGTGCACTGTGCCAGCCAGGCCCACACTCCAGAGAGGGACTTCCCAGGGAAGGGAATCCAGGGGCTGCTTGGGGCTGAGGTGCCAGGGAATCTGGCTCTGGAAGGAGCCAGGTCCCCTGTCTGGCAGGAGGGGCTGTGGGTGGATCCCAGCCTGCCCCAGGTGTCCCACCGAGCACTGTGCTATCCTTCCCACCTGGAACTGCAGGCTCCTGTGATCTGGAGTGATGCTCTGTGTGCTGTGCCCTGTCCTGCAGCCATGGAGAGCCTGCTCAGGTGTGACAGAGCCTGCTCAGGTGTGACAGGACGTGCAGAGCTGCTCCCAGGTGCCAGGGCATGGCACAGCCACCTCCCTCTGCCAAATCCCAGACACGGGCCCAGCTCGGACCATCCCTGCACCAAGGCTGCTTCATCCCCTCCTAATGCTCTTATCTTGAAGGCTCCCCTCAGATTAAAGCCCTGGCAGCCAGTTCCCTCCCTGGATTTCTGGCAATGCAGTTTTCCTCCCCTAATCTGCTCCGGGTGTAAGCTGCTCCCTGGGAAGTGCACGGGGAGGACAGATGTGCCTGTCCCTGCTGCAGCAGCCAGGCTGGCAGAGAGCAGCAGGGAGGTGCCCTGCCCTTCTTGGTGGCCTCTCTGGCTCTTCTCAAGCCTCCAACCCCATTTCTCTTCATGCTGCTGAGAGCAGCTCTGTGGAGCCCCAGGTTGGTTTGGGCCCCTCACAACCAGAAAGGGGCTGGAGCGTGTCCAGAGAAGGGAATGGAGCTGGGGAAGGGGCTGGACCACCAGGAGGGGCTGAGGGGCTCAGCCTGGAGAAAAGGAGGCTCAGGGGCACCTTCTGGCTCTGCACAACTCCCTGTGACAGGAGGATGCAGCCAGGGTGGGGGTGAGGCTCTGCTCCTGGGGAACAGGGACAGGAGGGGGAGAAGTGTGTCAGAGGTGGCTTAGGTTTGGGTAATAGGGAAAATTTCTTCATGAAAAGTGTGCTCAGGCACTGGCACAGGCTGCCCAGGGCAGTGGGGGACTCGCCATCCCTGGAAGGGTTCAAAAAGCCTGTGGCTGTGGCACCTGGGGACAGGGACTCGTGCTGGACGGACGTGGTGGCAGGGCTGGGTTGGTTTGGTGATCCCAAAGCTTTTCCAACCTTAACAACTCTCTGCTCTGAGCCAGGGGAGAGCCTGGGCTGCAGGCAGAGCTCCCTGTGCTGACCCTGTGTGTGTTGTCCCTCCTCAGCCCCAGGCCCGCAGTGAGCGCGGTCACCGAGCTGCCAGCCGGCTCTGCCACAGCCACATGGGCCCCCGGAGCCTGGGATGACACAGGGTCCTGCAGCAGCTGTGCCACCTGGGAGAGCTGTGACACCTGGGACAGCTGTGCCACCTGGGAGAGCTGTGACACCTGGGACAGCTGTGACACCTGGGACAGCTGTGCCACCTGGGAGAGCCACGCCCGGACTGTGAGTGCTCGGGGCAGGGGACACTGCCCGGGGGTCCCTTGGGTGAGGGGCAGGAGGGAGCTGTGGGTGCTGGGGGTTGTGTCCTCTCCTGGGTGCTGTTCAGTGCCCAGTGGGAAGAGGCTGAGCTGGGTGTGGCAGCAGGGGCAGTGCTGGCAGGGCAGGGACACCGGGCTGTTTGGGGGACAGGGCTGAGCTGCTGTCACGTGCTGGCAATGCCCCGGCGTGGGGACAGGGGGTGGCTGGAGGGCACTGCTGTGGACACTGCAGGACACTGCAGGACACTGCAGGACACTGCTATGGACACTGCAGGACACTGCTATGGACACTGCTGTGGACACTGCTATGGACACTGCAGGACACTGCAGGACATTGCAGGACACTGCTGTGGACACTGCAGGACACTGCTATGGACACTGCTGTGGACACTGCAGGACACTGCTGTGGACACTGCAGGACACTGCAGGACATTGCAGGACACTGCTGTGGACACTGCAGGACACTGCTATGGACACTGCTGTGGACACTGCAGGACACTGCCTATGGACACTGCAGGACACTGCTGTGGACACTGCTGTGGACACTGCTATGGGCACTGCAGGACACTGCAGGACACTGCTATGGACACTGCGGGGCACTGCCGTGGACACTGCAGGACACTGCAGGACACTGCAGGACACTGCTGTGGACACTGCTGTGGACACTGCAGGACACTGCAGGACACTGCTATGGACACTGCAGGACACTGCTGTGGACACTGCTGTGGACACTGCAGGACACTGCAGGACACTGTTAGCAGTGTCCCTGGGACAGGGAGGGCTGTGAGGAATGCCAGAGCCAGGAGCAGTGGGGGCAGAGCCAGGGGGGAGCAGACCCACAGCCCAAGCACGGCTCCCTGGGCTCCCCAGGTTCCCTGGGCTCCCTGCCCCTTGCCTTGCTGTGCTCTGTGCTCTGCACCCTGTGGGCAGAGTGGTGTCCTTAGGGTGGGAGAAACTTCTGCGAGTGCCCCGAGGTATTGGGGGGTCCCCACACCCCCCTGGGGGACCTCCACACGGGGGGAGCAGCAGTCCCAGCTCCCTGCCCCCCAGGAGTCATCAGCTGCCTCCTTCCCTTCACTGCAGCTGCTGGATTTCTCTCTGGGTTGTTTTTTTTAATGTATGTGACACATGTTTGGTTCGAAGCGCTTAATTGCCTCTTGGGATGCGTTTCATTTATTCATTAAGAGAGAAATTGGAGTTGTTGGGTTTGCTTTATTTTGCTATTTTTTCCTCTTCCCTATCCTGTAATGAAAGGGTGAGGAAAAAAAAACTCCACATAATGCCTCCAGCATGTGTGTCCCCCAGAGCCTCTCCTCTGTGCCCCCCAGCCCCTCTCCTCTGTGCCCCCCAGCCTCTCTCCTCAGTGCCCCCCAGCCCCTCTCCTCAGTGGCCCCCAGCCCCTCTCCTCTGTGCCCTCTGTGCCCCCCAGCCCCTCTCCTCTGTGCCCCCAGCCCCTCTCCTCTGTGCCCCCAGCCCCTCCTGTTGCTGCTGACCAGGGGAGTGGTGATCCCTCAGCACCAAGGCTGTGTGCATGGGCTGTGCTCCTGCCCTGCCCGTGCCACTGGGGTTCCCCTGGGTGGGAGTGGTGGCATTTCCTGGTCTGGGGGCTGGATAAGGCCAGGGATGGGTGTTAAGGGTTGGTGGCTGTTGCCCTGGGGCGCGTTTTCAAAGCAGTGTCTGTGCAAGCACAGCGCTGCAGATCCATCTTCTGGCTGAAGGCAAAGCAGGAGTCACCTTCTTCCCTGGGGAGGAGCTCCAGGCACACTGGGGTGGATAAATGGAGATGCACTGGGATGAGCAGCAATCCAGACAAGCAAGGGGTTGGGCTTGTGTGGAGATAAAAGAGAGTGTGGGCAGAGGCAGGCAGGGATGGAGGGATGGGTGGATGGATGGATGGATGGATGGATGGATGGATGGATGGATGGATGGGTGGATGGACAATGGATGGATGGATGGATGGATAGATGGACAATGGATGGATGGATGGGTGGATGGATGGATGGATGGATGGATGGGTGGATGGATGGATGGATGGACAATGGATGGATGGATGGATGGAGGGATAGATGGATGGATGGATGTTTGGTGTCCCAGTGCCCAGGGCAGGAGGAGCCATGGATTTTAGGGGCAGACCTCCTCCTGAGAGGCTCCCTGCATTTACTGAATCTGGGCTCCTGCCCTGGGCTGAAGCCCCTGATGACTTGTCCCCTGGAAAGGACCCTAGGGCACTGTCCCCTGGATTCCTCCATCCACCAGTCCTGAGGGGCACTAATCCAGTCTCTGCCTTCCTGGAGAGTTGTGGCAAACATTCGGGTGGCTCCCAAAATTCCCTGCTAGTGGGGGATCTCCTGCAGCAGCAGAGGTGGGGGTTGTTTTTCTGTGGATTCTGGGAAGATCTCCCCAGCCCAGCAGTGCCAAGTGTCTGGGAGGAGAAGGAGCTGGGCCTGGGGTTGGGCTGTGGGGATGCATCAGCAGCCTGGGATGGCAGTGGGCAGCTTCCAGCATGGAATCAGCTGTGGGAAAGGGCAGCCCTGCTCCTGGGGGCTCAGCACAGGCCCTGCCCAGGCACGGGAGAGCAGCTTGCTCAACAGCAGATGCCAAAATGGAACAGATCCCCCACCCCCAGTCTGGCTTCCCCCAGTCCTGCATCCCCATCCCCGTGGCCCAGACACCCCCGCAGCACCTGGCCCACGCTCCCAGGGATGCTCCCCCCGTTCCAAAGCCCTTGTCCTGCTTCCAGCCAGCTGCCGCAGCCCAGGGAGCCTTCTTCCCTCTGCCTTCTCCTCCTCCCACTTCCCAGGTCTGGAGGGAGAGCTCAGCTGGGGCTGTCTGTGCCAGAGACAAGCACAGGGAGATGGGGATGGCTGGTGCTGCTCGCAGCCAGGCTGCCTGCCAGGGAAGCTTTGGCTTTATCTCCCGAGCCAGGCACCTGGGAAGGGACCCAAGGCCTGCCTGGGGCAGGAGGAGCTGCTGGTGCTGCTCGGGACCCCTGGGCTGGCTCCAGAGGGGTTGTTTTCCTTCCAAGCAGCACTGCAGCACTCGCACAAGGAGGGATTTGCAATGCAGAGAGAAACCTCCCACCCGCCACGCGGCAGCGTGTGGGCAGAGCGGAGCTGGGAGCAGCTGTGCTCCCACGGCCGGGGCTGCACGCTCTGCCCCTGCCCATCCCTGCCTCTGGCACCCTCACCTTTCCAGCTGGGGTCGTGGAGACCCTCTGAGCACTGTGGCCCAGGGACAGAGCTCTGCCTGGGGCCGTGGAGGTGATGCTCTGGGGCTTCTGCCTCCTTCCAGCGCTGCATTCCCTCAGCCCCCCGAGCAGGACAGGGTGGCTGGCACAGCTGGCACAGCTGGCATCACTGAGGGCCTCTCCTGGAGTCCTGGGCATGGAGAGCACTCTGGGGAGGCAGTGCAGGTGTGGGACAGGTGCTCTGTGATCCAGCAGATCCCCGTGTGAGCGGTGGTGGGTGTTTGGCAGGAGGAAGGACCCTGAGGTGTCGCAGAGCAGCCCCACACCCAAAGGCAGACCTGGCTCCTGCGCCCCTCCCTTGCTGGCAGAGTGAGCCTGGCTGGTGGAGGTTGGTTTGGAGGCACAGTGTGTGTCTGGTCCTGACTGGAATTCCACACAGGACTGGCAGGAATTCCCACAGGCTGGGTGGGAGAGGGCACCCAAATCCCCGGATTTGGAAAGCAGTGCCAGTCACATCCTTTCCTGGGAAGGCCACCACACTCTGCTCCCTGCAGAAGCTTCAGTGTCACCCATGGGGAGAAGGACCCCCCTGGCAGGCCCAGAGCTGCTGCTTGTGCCCTCCTCAGTCCCCCCGTGGGGCAGGGCAGGTTTGGGTGATCCCAAGGTCACCCCTTTCCTGGGGCTGGGAAGAGGGACATCACAGAGCTTCTGATCCTGGGAGAAGTGGGCTGTGGGGGCTTCCACGGCTTCCCCCTGAGCTGAGGGGGGTGTGGGGTGATCCACAGGGAATGCCATGGGTGTGGGGTGATCCACAGGGAATCCCATGGGTGTGGGATGATCTGTAGGGGATGCCATGGGTGTGGGGTGATCTGTAGGGAATGCCATGGGTGTGGGGTGATCCACAGGGAATGCCATGGGTGTGGGGTGATCTGTAGGGAATGCCATGGGTGTGGGGTGATCCACAGGGGGATGCCATGGGTGTGGGGTGATCCACAGGGAATGCCATGGGTGTGGGGTGATCCACAAGGAATGCCATGGGTGTGGGATGATCTGTAGGGAATGCCATGGGTGTGGGGTGATCCACAAGGAATGCCATGGGTGTGGGATGATCTGTAGGGATGCCATGGGTGTGGGGTGATCCACAGGGAATGCCATGGGTGTGGGGTGATCCACAAGGAATGCCATGGGTGTGGGGTGATCTGTAGGGGATGCCATGGCATTGCTGGGCTCTGGGTGTGCCCCTGAGCTGAGGGTGGCTGTGGGGTGATCTGCAGGGGAATTTCTGGGCTCTGGCCTCCCCAGAGGCTGGGCATTCATCCCTCCTGCAGCGCTGAGCCAGGAGCCCAGAGCCCATCCCTGCCTCCTCCCAGCCTCCTTCCCCCACAGCCTGCTGGGCACTGGAGCCCACCCTGGGCAGGGGAGGCTGCAGGGCCCCCTCCTGAACTGTCACCTCTGCTGTCACCTGTCCCAGTTACAGTGGGGGCTGCCAGGGACCTGTGCTGGGAGCACTGGGGGCCCAGCTGCTGGGGACACTGCAGGACCCCTTTCCATGGAAGCCCAGGGAGACAAAGGTGCTTTGGGACTGGCTGGGGACAGGCAAAGGGGCACAGGGACAGGCTGGGGACAGCTTCCCCTGCTCTCCTGGCTTGCCAGCAGCTGCTGGGCTGCTCTTGTCCCTCTGCTCTGGGTGTACATTGCAGGGGCTGGACCAGATAAGCTGTAAGGTCCCTCCCAGCCCAAAACACTCAATGATTCTACACAGGGAGCTCTGCTCTGTCCCCAAGGGGAGGGTGGCAGGAGGGGAGGAATCTCTCCAGCTTCTGAGAGGAGGCAAAAGCACCCCTGAGCCCTGGAGCCCCGGGAGCCCCTGGGGATGTTCAGGAGGGCTGTGTTTTCTTGCTCGGAGCACAACTGTCAATGGCAAAGTCTCGGCACAGACTTCAGTGCTGAGAAACACTGTGGGCTGGGACATTTTGGAGAAGATTTTTTAGCTGCAGCGAAGAAATTTGGCAGCTTGGAAGCAATCTAATCATCCTCCTCCCATATGCTGGGTGCTATTTAAAAGGGAGCATGTACCCGGTTCCTTCCGACCAGCGCGCTGACATTTCCACAGTGCGTTTGGAAATAAATTTGGCATCCGCTGTCAGAATCTCAGATGGAGCCCAGCGTGGCTAATTTGGGCTCGGAGTGCCTCTGCAGAGCACCTTTCCCTGCTGGCAGGGGCTGCTCCCCGCGGCACCGGCGGCCTTTGGGGAGGGGGGAAACGGGAGATTGGGGGCCTGGCTGGGGGCTCCAGCAGCCCCCAAAGCTGAGGAGGCTTTAGGGTGGTGCCCGTGCCTGGCTCTGCTGAGGCACAGCCCGGCCTGGGGGCACAGGGGGCTGTGAGTGCCTGTGCTCATCCCGAGCCAGGGCTGCGTCCTGCTGCGGCCTCCAGGCTCCCCAAAAAACCTCTCTGAACCTCCCCGGCCTCGTCCTGCCCAACACCAGGGCTGGCAGCCTGTCCCCAACCTGTCCCCAACCTGTCCCCAACCTGTCCCCAAACTGTCCCAGCCTGTCCCCAGCCTGTCCCCAACCTGTCCCCAGCCTGTCCCAGCCTGTCCCCAACCTGTCCCCAGTCTATCCCCAGCCTGTCCCCAGCCTGTCCCCAGCCTGTCCCAACCTGTCCCCAGCCTGTCCCAGTCTGTCCCAGTCTGTCCCCAGCCTGTCCCAGCCTGTCCCAGCCTGTCCCAGTCTGTCCCCAGCCTGTCCCAGCCAGTCCCAACCTGTCCCCAGCCTGTCCCAGCCTGTCCCAGCCTGTCCCCAGCCTGTCCCCAGCCTGTCCTAGCCTGTCCCAGCCTGTCCCCAGCCTGTCCCCAGCCTGTCCTAGCCTGTCCCAGCCTGTCCCAGCCTGTCCCCAGCCTGTCCCCAACCTGTCCCCAGCCTGTCCCCAGCCTGTCCCAGCCTGTCCCCAACCTGTCCCAGCCATTCCCCAGCCTGTCCCCAGCCTGTCCCCAGCCTGTCCCCAACCTGTCCCAGCCTGTCCCAGCCTGTCCCCAGCCTATCCCCAGCCTGTCCCAGCCATTCCCCAGCCTGTCCCCAGCCTGTCCCAGCCTGTCCCCAGCCTGTCCCCAGCCTGTCCCCAAACTGTCCCCAGCCTGTCCCCAGCCTGTCCCCAACCTGTCCCCAAACTGTCCCCAGCCTGTCCCAGCCTGTCCCAGCCTGTCCCCAACCTGTCCCCAAACTGTCCCCAGCCTGTCCCAGCCTGTCCCAGCCTGTCCCCAGCCTGTCCCCAACCTGTCCCAGCCTGTCCCCAGCCTGTCCCCAGCCTGTCCCCAACCTGTCCCAGCCTGTCCCCAACCTGTCCCCAGCCTGTCCCCAGCCTGTCCCCGTGCCCCAGTGCTCAGCCTGGGCAGGGGAGACATCAGCTCCCACCTCCTACCTGCGGCCAGAGGGATCTGCTCTTCTCCTGCCTTGCTGTCTTTCCCTGGCTGTCACAGCCCCAGGAGCCTCTGCCAGCC
Organism: Phylloscopus trochilus trochilus; assembly: GCA_016584745.2. Taxonomy (NCBI): domain Eukaryota; kingdom Metazoa; phylum Chordata; class Aves; order Passeriformes; family Phylloscopidae; genus Phylloscopus; species Phylloscopus trochilus. The sequence goes on from WQNJ02000005.1 coordinate 12,780,437, forward strand.
CGTGTCCCCTGTCCCCAAGGCCAGCCCCGCTGTCCCAGGGCTGGGGGTGAGCGCTGGGGGCTGGCACAGAGCAGGGGCTGTTGGAACAGCTCATTAGATGGCAGGAAACCTCCTGGAGGGCCAGGCTCCAGCCCTGCCACGCCCTCAGGACACTGTCCACGCCTGGCTTGCTGCCTGATTCCCATCCCCATCATTCCCCAATGATCCCACAGAGGAGAGGAGAGGAGAGGAGAGGAGAGGAGAGGAGAGGAGAGGAGAGGAGAGGAGAGGAGAGGAGAGGAGAGGAGAGGAGAGGAGAGGAGAGGAGAGGAGAGGAGAGGAGAGGTGGGCACACACCCCAGTGGGGAAGGCCTGGGTAGCCTGGGGTGTTTCACAGGCTTGGGAACAAGTCAGTGCCAGATGTGGTTTCCAGGATGACCCACAGCTGGCTGGGCAGGAGTTCCAGGGGCAGCAGCACCGATTTCCCTCCCTTCCCCTGGAGAGCTGGGTAATTATGGCTGCACTCAGGAATGTGCTGGGTAATTATGGCTGCACTCAGGAATGTGCATATCCAGACGTGCTGGTGTTTTCAAACCTTGGGAGAGAAGTGGATACAGGGATAATCATCCCAGAGGCTGATCTGCTGGAGCTCCTGCCTCTGGCACTGCCTGGCCATGGCCTCCCAGTGCTGGGGTGGTGGATGGGGATGGAGGAGGAAGAGGGGGAGGAAGAGGAGGAGGAGGAGGAGGAAGAGCTGCCAGAGGCAGCATACACAAATTCTGTGGTTTGTTGTTGCAAACTGGGGGTTCAGGAACAGCACCAAGGTCAGAGCCAGGTAAACAGCTGGGAATCCTAGGCAATTCCTAAAATGGTTTGTGTTGGAAAGGACTTTAAAGCTTATTCAGTGCCACCCCCTGCCCTGGCAGGGACACCTCCCACTGTCCCAGACTGCTCCCTGCCCCAATGTCCCACCTGGCCTTGGGCACTGCCAGGGATCCAGGGGCAGCCACAGCTGCTCTGGGCACCCTGTGCCAGCCCTGCCCACCCTCCCAGGGAACAATTCCTGCCCCAAATCCCATCCAGCCCTGCCCTCTGGCAGTGGGAGCCATTCCCTGTGTCCTGTCCCTCCATCCCTTGTCCCCAGCCCCTCCCCAGCTCTCCTGGAGCCCCTTCAGGCCCTGGCAGGGGCTCTGAGCTCTCCCTGGCTCCTTCCTTTCTTTAACCCCACCATCCTCCTCAGGAGCAGCATCTCCTGATGGAGCTGTGCTCCATGGCTGCCTTCCCACTGGAGCTGCAGTCTGAGGGATTCCTTGTCCTGGGAATCCTTCCCAGCCCTGCCCTGGGGACAGCTGGCCCCGAACCTGCCCCGGTCCCACTGCTGGGGAAGGGGCTGAGCAGCCAGGGCAGGGACACACAAGGCCGTCCCCTGTGAGCCCCCCGTGCCTGCCAGAGCTGCAGTCAGCCTCAGTCATGAGTCTGGAAGGGCTGAAGGGAGGATCTATTTTTCTCCTGTGTTCCTGTGTGACAGGGGCTCTGCGGAGCCGGCGCCGGCTTCTCCTGGTGTTTGTGTGGGTTTGCACATGGCAACGGCACAGGGAGAAGCTTTGCTGCTTTTTTTTTTTATTTTTTTATTTTATTTTATTTTATGTAGAAGAAGAAAAAGCAAGTGTGATTGTGAGAAACAGCTCGAATTTGCAGGGAGGAGGCAGGAGAGGGGCAGGAGCACAGACAGGGATGGGAGCACACCCCGCTGTGGTTCCTGCTCACCCCACACAGCCCAGCCCAGCCCGGGGGTTTGTGCTCCAAGGACACCCAGAAACAGCCTGGGCAGCTGCCTCATGGCCAAGGGGAGGCAGGGCAGCCTCAGGCTGGAATCCTGCAGGGAATTGCTGTGCTAGAAAGGATTCAGGTTTTCAGTGCCTCAGTCCTCAGGTTGTGCCAGGGAAGGCTTGGATTGGGGATTTCTTCCTGGAGAGGCACTGGCACAGGCTGCCCAGGGCACTGCTGGAGTCACCACCCCTGGAAGTGTTCAAAAGACTTGTGGATGTGGCATCTGGGGACAGGGGTCAGTGGTGGCCTTGGCAGTGCTGGGTTAAGGGTTGGATTCAATGACCTCAGAGGGCTTTTCCAGCCTTAACAACTCCTTCCTTTGGGAAGCTGGGGTGGCAGAGGGAATGGAGGGGTCAGGCTCTGCCAGGGCACCTGGAGCTCTGTGCTGGGCCAGCAGGAGCAGCACCTCAGAGGTCTGGTCACTGCTGGTCACTGCTGGTCACTGCTGGGGCTGTGGGGACAGTGCCAGGGCCACCAGCTGCTCGTGCCAGGCTGCTCCTTGCTGCTGCTGCCCCGGAGCCCCAGGCAGGGCCTGGCACCCTCCCTGCTGCTGCCCACTGAAGCATTCCCTCCCTCTGCCCTCCTGGCTGGGCTGCCAGCTCAGATTTTGGGGGGCTTTGGGCGAGGAAGACTTCAAGATAGGGGAAAAGAGACCCAAAAGAGGCTCCTTACCTCAGGATGTTCCAAGGCTTTATTCTTGAAGGGGTTCCAGGGGCAAAGAGGCCGAACAAGGAAGAGCAGGGGTTTATCCAGACCCTCTGTCCCAGGACACAGAGCTACCACTGAGCCAAGTGGTCAGAGATAGGGGGAAGGTAGGGTGAAACTATATAGTTATAGGGTTTGGGGGGTCCTTTTTGGGGTAAACCAGAGGGATACAAGAGCCCCCCAGGCTGCAGAGCCCGCTGCTCCCTGGGGAGGCTGTTCCCAGCTCCGGGCCAGCGCGTCCCTCCCACGGCTGCTGCATGCGTCACTTGCTGTCCCCCCTCTCCTCACACAACTGCCCTTTAGCTATTTATACAGCGCTGTCCTGTTCCCCCTGCAGCACAGCACGCCTTTCTAGGCCACACAAATGAAATTCCCTCAGTTCTGTGGCCGTGGCTCATCCCCCCAGCCCTGCCTCCCTCCCTCCCTCCCTCCCCTGCGGGGCTCCTGCTCCTTCCCCGTGCCTGATGGCTCTGTCCCTGTCACAGCCTCCCTGGGAATTGTAGGGCACGCTCCCAGCACGGCACAAAAATAGGATTTAGAGGCTGTTTTGTCCCGTGAAGGATTGTTCTGGGCTCCCACCTGCGCAGCCTGCTCCCACACAGAGGCTGCCAGCTCTCCGTGCTTGCTCCAGGGGCAGCCGTGCACAGCTCAGTGTCCAGCAGCTCAGTGTCCAGCAGCTCTGTGTCCAGCAAGTCAGTGTCCATCAGCTCGGTGTCCAGCAGCTCAGTGTCCAGCAGCTCAGCTTCCAGCAGCTCCGTGTCCAGCAGCTCAGTGTCCAGCAGCTCAGTGTCCAGCAGCAGCTCCTGGGGGGCACTGGGGGGTCCCTGGGACACCCCACAGCTCTGTCCCTGTCGCTGACCCTCCAGGGCTGAGCCCAGACAGTGCCCCACGAGCAGCTGCACAGGGAGACACCGCTGCCTGCCCCACAGGTGCCCCCAGTGCCCCACACCATTCCTGGGGTGGCCCCTGCCCCACGGCAGCCCCACCCCAGAACAGCCCCCGAGCCTGGCTACGGCTTCTGTGCCTTCCAAGTGCCCCCTGACCCCTGGATAGGAGTCACAAATCCCTCTGCCCCCCATCTGTGGGTGATGGTGCCCCTCAAACCCTCATCTGTGGGCCCCTGCCCCCCTCAATCCCACACCTGTGGAGCCCAGTGCCCCCCCTGGCCCCCATCTGGGAGGTTCAAACCCCCATCCAAGGATCCAAACAATGCCCCACTTATGGATCCCAACCCATCTAGGAACACAAACAACTCCCCAAACCCCATCTGTGGGGCTCAAACACCCATTGATATGTCTAAACACCCCCTACATCCCCACTTTTGGGTCCTGACCCCCCCTCCCTGCCATAGTTACGGGTCAGGGCCACCCAGGCCGTTTGGTCCCACAGGTGTCACTCGATGGTGTTGGGCTGTCACAGCTTCTGCAGGGACTCCTGGCTGACATCCTGCCCCTTCTCTGGGGCAGAGCTGAGGGACACAGGGAGGGAAGATGTGGGGGCTGGGTGTGGGCTCTGCCCTCCTTCCTGGCTGGGGGGGCCTGGTGTGGACCCTGAGTGCCAGCAGGGAACTGAGTGGGAATGCAGGAGGGCACTGATGGGATCCCAGGGCAGGACCTGCCTGCCCTGGGACCCCAAGCATGGCCTGTCCCCCAGGGGTGCCTCAGGGTCCCCTCTGTGCAGGATGAGGCCCTGGGGAGTCCGTGGGGACAGACCTTGTGCTGTCCTAGGTGCCCCCAGCCCCAGCTGGCTCCTGCTGCTCGCTGCCTGCTCAGACCCCTGCAACCCTCGTGCTCCCATCCTCGTGTTCCTTGAAGGAGAAATCTCTGAAGGATTTGTCCTCTTTAATTCTGACAGGGGCTCTGCTGGGATTTGGAATGTCTCTGCCTTCCCCTGGCTCTGCCAGGCCCTTTGATGTCTCTGTTTGATTCCCTCAGTGGTGCTGGGGAGGTTCCTGCCTGCTGGAGAGGGCAGGGTTACCCCTTGATGGCCCTGGGAGCCTTTGGGGAGCCTTTGGAGTCGTGGACATTAATCCTGAAATGAAAACCCTGCGTGGACAGGGCTGCAAAAGGAAACCACAGAACTCCTGGGAGGGCAGCAGAGCTGGGGGAGCACACGTGGGGCTGGGAGCCCAAGGACAGCCTGCAGGGGAGAGGATGGATGTGTGTTCAAACTCCCTGATTCTGATCTCAGTGTAGGAGTTCACTTGGCAGGGAGGCTCCTGGGTGATCCCTGCCATGCCAGACCTGCATCCCTCTGCATTTCCAGCTTGTGGTTTGGATTTCTTTCACTGGCACTTGTGCCTATCTGCTCCAGGAATAAGAGCAAAAGGAAATCCTGTTTCCCAAGCTCTGGCAAAGCTGTCAGCAGTCATGGGGAAAGCAGAGTGTGAGGGCAAGGAGCAGGAGCCTGGGGACCTGGATTCCCAGCTACAGCAGTGCTGAGGCTGGCAGGGCACAGCAGGCCTGGGCTCTGGGGCAGCCTGGAAAAGCACAGGGACAGACAGGGACAGGCCTGTCTGTCAGGAGCAGAGTGGGATGGTGGCTCTCCATCCCTTTGGCAGCAGAGTTTCACCAGCCTTGGCTTTTTTTTTTGGACAGAGGCATCACTCCACACCCACGGGAAAAGGGATTTTCTGCAAGGCTGGTGTGGGGTAACAAGAGGTTCAGTCATTCCAACCTGATCTGTGCCCCTGGGGCAGGGACAGTGTCCCTGGGTGCCTGTGCCTGTCCCCTCGCTGTGCTGCCACCACAGCATCCCCTCACGGGCTGGGGGGTTTTCCAGATGTCTGGGGAAGGCTCCTCTGCCCGGGAGGGACATCACCCTGCACACCCTGGGCAGGAGGGACATCACCCTGCACACCCTGGGCAGGAGGGCTGTGCCAGGGTCACCCTGGGCAGGAGGGCTGTGCCAGGGTCACCCTGGGCAGGAGGGCTGTGCCAGGGCATACCCTGGGCAGCTGTGCCAAAGCACACCCTGGGCAGGAGGGCTGTGCCAGGGTCACTCTGGGCAGGAGGGACATCACCCTGCTCACCCTGGGCAGGAGGGCTGTGCCAGGGCAGGGCCAAGCCGGGCTCAGCTCAGGGCAGGGTGGGTTCCAGTGGGGAATGGGGACTGGAGAGGGCCAAAGGCTGCCCATGAGACACCTCAGAGAAGTGTCACCTCAGAGAAGGGGCTCCTCCAGAGGCTCGTGAGAACCTGTCCCATCCAGCAGGGGATGGGAGAGGAGCTGGGCTGTGCTGTGGGGCTGGGATGGGCAGCTCCATCTTCTCCCACACAGATTCTCTGTGCTCCCAGGACACAGGGAAGGGGCTGCCAGGCTGGGCTGGAGCTGGAGGCACTGGCACAGCAGCCTGGGCTGGCTCCTGGGCAGCACTGGGAATGCTGGAAGGAGACAGCTCTCCAAAGACTGAGTGCTGGACAGAGAAACCCTTCTCGTTGGCAGAGACAGGAAGTGCCCTACACTAAGGCCAATTAAATTTTACAGGCATCTAAAAATTTAATTTGAGTATAATCTCCTTCAGCAGAGCCACAAGTCCCTGATAAATATTTTATTTTCCTCCAAGTGAGGAGGCTGTGGGCTAATTAAAGCAAACAATGCTGCAGGGCAGGGGCAAGGACGTGGCTTGCTCCCAGTGTGCCAAGGTAGGGTGTTCCCTGCACTCCCTGTGCTGCGTGGAGCCCTCTGGGAACAGCTCCCAAGGAAACTGGAGGGGTTTGCTGGGTGCAGCAGCATTAGGAAGAGGAGGAGTGGAAGGCAGGTGAAGAGGTCACAGCCTTCACTTTTGAGGGTCCACTTTTCCATCAAGGGAAGAAGTCTCTGCTCTCTCAGCCACGTCCTGCATCCCTCATTGCTGCTGTCTGCTCTCCTCCCAGTGGGACATCTTAAAAAGGTTCTTTTCCAAGCTCGTGGCTGGTGGGAAGTGCAGCAGCGACTGGAGATGCCATAGGTGGCACTTCAGGCAAGGAAAGCTCTTCCCACCTGGCTCAGGCAGGGAAGGGTTTCCTTGCCAGATCACTGAGCAGCAGGAGCTGCAGGAGGATGGATGTGGGGGAAGCAGGTGCTCCCAAGGATCCCTGTGCCTGGCCTTGGCACAGCTGGGCTCAGGGAAACGGCTTTGTCACAACCTGAGTGGCTGCACTGAGCAGAAAAACAGGCTGGCAGCAAACACTGTCAGCAGCCAGGCTGGGAGAGCTGGGGGTGCTCACCTGGAGAGAAGAAGGATCCAGGAAATCCCAGAGCCCCTGCCAGGGCCCAAAGGGGCTCCAAGAGAGCTGGGGAGGGACTGGGCACAAGAGATGGAGGGACAGGACACAGGGAATGGGAGATGGCTGGGAGATTGGGCAGGAATTGTTCCCTGGGAGGGTGGTGGGGCCCTGGCACAGGGTGCCCAGAGCAGCTGTGGCTGCCCCTGGATCCCTGGCAGTGCCCAAGGCCAGGCTGGATGGGGCTGGGAGCACCTGGGACAGTGGAAGGTGTCCCTGCCATGGCAGGGGTGGGACTGGATGGGCTCCAACCCGAGCCATTCTGTGATTCTGTGAAAATCTTCCACTCACCCAGATGTCTGGCTGTGCCAAAGGAGTTCAGAGCAGGATGGCAGGGAGGGGTGGATGGATGGATGGATGGATGGAGGGATGGATGGATGGAGGGATGGAGGGATGGATGGATGAAGGGATGGATGGATGGATGGATGGATGGATGGATTGGATGGATGGATGGGTGGATGGATGGATGGATGGTTTGGATGGATGGATGGGTGGATGGATGGATGGATGGATGGAGGGATGGAGGGATGGATGGATGGGTGGATGGAGGGATGGATGGAGGGATGGATGGATGGATGTGTGGATGGATGGATGGATGGATGGATGGAGGGATGGAGGGATGGATGGATGGATGGAGGGATGGATGTGTGGATGGATGGATGGATGGATGGATGGATGGAGGGATGGATGGATGGAGGGATGGATGGATGGATGGAGGGATGGAGGGATGGATGGAGGGATGGATGTGTGGATGGATGGATGGATGGATGGATGGATGGAGGGATGGAGGGATGGATGGATGGAGGGATGGAGGGATGGAGGGATGGATGGAGGGATGGAGGGATGGATAGGTGGATGGATGGATGGATGGATGGATGGAGGGCTGTCAGGGATGACCAGATGGCCCCTTCTCTCCCCTCCCCCTGCATCAGCCACACTCAGGACATGGAATACAGGCCAGGCCCCTGCAGACCCTGCAGGCAAACCAGACAAGCAGCCCCCAGCTTCCTCCAGACCTTTTCTTCCCACCTGCCCCTCTCAGCACCCATCCAGCGCCATCCCCAGAGCTGTCACAGCTGCCAGTCCCCATGGAGGGGCTGGAGATGGGGCCAGAGCCCTGGGGCTGCCCCGCAGGGCAGGGCTGAGGCTGGCACACCCAGCCCTGGTGTGCACCGCCAGCTCCATGCACCCTGATGGGCCTTCCTCTTTCAGCTTCCATTTATTTATTTTTTTTTATTATTATTTTTGGCTCTCTAGGATGCTGCTTGTAAAAACAGCCATAAAGAAGTTCAAACGCAATGTGCTGGCTCGGAGGAGTCGTTCAATCTCCTTATTAAAGATCTGCAGTGCTGGGGCTGGAGCAGCTCCTGGTGCTCTGAGGACACCTCTCATCTGAGGAGCTTTACAGGCGCTAATGAATTCAACTTCATAACAGCCCTGCCTGCCCGGCCCCACACGCCAATTATTCAGCTGGGGCCACAGCCTGGGCATTAAATAAAAATAATGAGCTGGTTAATTCTGCCTCTGCTCCGGCCTGGGGATTGTCTCCACGCTGATTTCAATTCTTTCCCATTCATCCAGTGCTAACGGTGCCCGGCTCTCCTGTGCCGGGGAGGGCAGCAGGAGCTGGCAGCAGGGTTGGCACTCAGGCTCTGAGCAGGGCCAGTGTCTGGGCTTGGTCCTGCTTCAGCAGAGCACCAAACCCCAGCTCCTCACCCTGGCCTGGGAGAGCTCTCAGCAGGTGAATCATTCCATGAGTCCTGGGGGTGTCCTGTGCAGGGCCAGGAGTTGGACTCGATGATCCTTGTGGGGCCCTTCCAGCTCAGGGGTTTCTGTGATTCTTCCCTCTTGCATTGGAGCAGATTCCCTGGGGCAGTGCTGAGAGGGGCAGAGGGAGCTGCCTTGCTTTGCCTTGCTTTGCTTTGCTTTGCTTTGCTTTGCTTTGCCTTGCTTTGCCTTACTTTGCCTTGCTTTGCTTTGCTTTGCCTTGCTTTACTTTGCTTTGATTTGCCTTGCTTTGCTTTGCTTTGCCTTGCTTTGCCTTACTTTGCCTTGCTTTGCTTTGCCTTGCCTTGCTTTGCTTTGGCAGCTGGTGGGGCAGACAGAAGGTCCTTGTCCCGACTCCTGAGCTCCAGGAGGGTGGTGGTGGCTCTGGGAGGAGGGACCTGAAGGCTGAACGCAGTGAGGACATGACTGGGCAGCTCTCACCAAAAAATCTCACAGAGTTATGGAATCATTAGGATTGGAAAAGCCTGAGATCGAGTCCAGCCATCACCCAGCACTGCCAAGCCCACCAGTGACCCATGTCCCCACATCCACACATCTGTTAAATCCCCCCAGGGACGGTGACTCCTGCCCTGGGCAGCCCATCCCAGTGCCTGGCCCCCTTTCCACGAGGGATCCCCCCAGCTCCTACAAAGAATCCATGAGCTGTCTCGACTCAGTTGTCACTGAGGGTGGCAGTAACACCTGGAAAGCTGCCCCAGCAATGCTGTGCTGAGCTGTCCCCTGCCCCTGTCCATGTCCAGCCAGTGGGGAGAAGCTGGGAGGACCAGGGAGGGATGGCAGTGGGCACCAGGGTCACAGCACCTCGGTGACAGCCTCAGGGGCTGTGCCACCCTGGGAGGTGAGGGAGCACAGATGGTTGGTGCCTGTCCAGCCCCTGCTCTGTGGTGCCCCTCCAGCCCCTCAGGGTGTGCTGGAGGCTGGGATGGATGAGGCACAGCCTTCCTGGCTGGCACGGGCTGGCAGGAGTGTGGGTATCAGGGATATCTCCTGGCTGCTGGATCTGCTCCAGGGAGAGCAGAGCAGCGTGGGCCACAAGGCAGAGCCACCAGGGAAGGGATGGGAGCACAGCAGAGCTGTGGCAGCCTGGGCCAGGCTCAGGCTGTGCCCTCAGGGGCAGTGCTGGGCACCTGAGGGAAGATGCCCCTGCCCGTGCAGGGTGTTGGGATGAGATCAGGGTTAATGTCCCTTCCCACCCAAACTGTCCTGGGATCCTGTGACACACAGACTCTGTGCTCTGTGGTGGCCTCGTGGTGTCCATGCAGACAGAGGTGTCCCTGCTCCACCCCCTGTGGCAGCACCTCCATGGGGTCAGGGTGTGACCCCAAAGCAGCAAGGGCAGCTGTGGGGACAGGTTTGCCCTGGCCCAGGAGGGTGGCCAGCCCAGCCTGGCAGGGGGGTGGCAGCACCAGCCCTCTGCAGCCCCTCACAGCCAGACAGACCCCGGGGTCCCACCCTGGGAGCCACTGGGTGATCCCTGCCAGGCTGGGTGTTGTGTCCCTCTGGGGAATGATTTTTCCCCAGAGACCCCCTGAAGCTGTAGCCTTCTTAGTCCAACCCCACCTTCCCCTTATCTCTGACCTGTGCCAGCTATTCCATCCTGAGACAGAGACTGGATAAAAACCCCTGCTCCTCCTTGTCAACCCTCTTTGCCCTGGGATCTCCTTCAAGAATAAAGCCTTGGAACATTCTCCCTGAGGTAGGAGCCTCTTTTGAATCTTTTACCCTATCCATGAAGCATATCCTCCTGAAGCTGCCTAGAAACTGAGCTAGCACAGCAGCCAGGGGGGTGGGCAGGGGGATAGTGCTTCAACTGGGGGTGGTCCTTCCCAGCCCTTCCTGAGCATCCCCCCGTTCTCCTGATTGCCATGAGGAGGTTTGGGCAGTAATTAACCAGGAGGAGGATGCTGAAGTCAGTGCTGTGCTGGTTTGTGCCAAGGACACCGTCCTCACACGGGCCATAACTGTAGCAATGAACAGCCAATAAAATAAATCTCCACTTGGAGCCTGAGTCTGGGGACTTGGCAGGCAGACAATTAGAGGCAGAAGATCCCAGGAGCTGTCTGTTTTGCAGGGCTGTGGGATACAGGAATGCTTTGCCTGGTGTCTGCCACCTCCCTGTGACCTGGAGGATTCAGGTGTCTGACTCCTGGGAAGGAGGGGCACAGGAGGGTTTGCACTGCCAGGGGTTCCCATTGCCAAGGCAGCCAGGGAGCACATCCCAGAGGGATGCTGAGCCCCACCCCGCAGGCAGGAGGCAGGAGCAGCAGCCCTGAGACACCGAGAGCCAGCAGCTGCCTTGGGATGGAGAGCAGCTGTGTGTCCCTGGCTGCACGTGGAGGGAGGTGTGACAGGGCTGTCACAGGGCTGTGCTGGCCAGCACTGGGGCTGGACATCCTGGGGCTGGACATTCCTGCCCTGCCCTGCCCCAAAGGATTTAAGGAATGCTGGGGAGCCGAGCCCCCAGGTTACATCCTGATTGTGCCTGATCATTTCCATGTCACTGAAAAATTATTAAAAAAACCAATTAAAAAAACCAAAATTATTAAAATTATTATTAAAACCAAAATTATTTCTATGCCATTCTGAGCATAAAGGAGCGTTGGGGAGCCAGGAGCAGAGTGAGTGAGTGAGTGAGTGAGTGTGGAAATAGCGTGAGATTAATTACAGGAGCAACGACTACGAGTGTTGATAAATCCCTCCCGTCAGGAGCGTGCCCGTGGTCCTGTAACTATCTGCCATTCTCAAGCTGGGATGAATGAAGCAGCTAATTGTTCCTGCGCTGAGAGCAATCCTCAGGGAGCAGCACATGCCACGGGATGAGTCAGCTCCGTGCTGGCAGGGCTGTTATCAAATATTAGAATATTTAGCTGGGCCATCTCTCCCCGGGCTCGGCGGCGGAGGGGAAGGGTGTTGTTTTCGTCAGAGTAAAGAAAGTAAGAGAGACATCAGCGAGTGTTTGTTTCCTGATGAGTGGAGATCTGGCAAAGAGCGGCATCGTTTCACTCGTTAGTGCACTTGTGAAATGAGTCATGTGTGCTTCAGCACCGCTTCCAGAAACTTAATTGAAAGTGCCGGTGTCTGTTGTTGTACGGGGAGAACCATATGCTGGTGAAAGACAGGGCTTGTTTTTTATAGTCCAGAACGATGAGAACTGCATCAGAATCCCACCTGCCGTGGCAAGGTGTGCGGAGAGCAGGGCTGGAGCCGGGAGGTGCTGCTGGAAGTGTATCAAACACCTGAACACAGCCCCACAGACAGGCTGGGAGAGCCCAGCCCTGCTGGGCTGTGTGGTGGAGGGGATGGGCAGAGCCAAGTGCTCTGCTCAGGGTGCTGGGACACTGCCCAAAGCAGCTCTGGGAGTGCCCAAGGCCAGGTTGGATGGGTTTGGAGCAGCTGGGACAGTGGGAGGTGTCCCTGCCCATGGCAGGGGTGGGGCTGGATGAGCTTTAGGGTCCTTTCCAAGCCCAGCCATTCCCTGGCATTGAGGGCAGCCCCCCAGGCAGAGGAGGTGGGACACTGCCCTGTTTGCTGGGTGTTTGTGCTGCCAGCAGCCCAGGTGCTGGCCCATCCTTCACACTCCTGGTTAATCATCCCAAGCCATCCCATTCATCCTTTTTTTATTACTACTTGCAAAGCTCTTTTGGCTGGAGAAGGGAGCTGTGAGTAACAGGCTGGGAGACAAACAGCCCTGGTGATGGCAGGCTCCAGCCACAGCCCTGCCTGCTGGCACCACGGCTCCCCAGGGACTCAGAGCTTCCTGCAGAGGAGCTGGGGCCCCTCTGTGCCCACCTCACCCCAGGCTGCCTGCAGTCACCCCACAGAGCCTTGCAGGCAGCCCCTGCACCTCGATTCCATGAGATCCTGGCAGTGCCTGTGTGGTGTGGGATGCTCCAGCCCTGCCCTGTGTGGGCTGGCTGAGGACAGCCAGGGAAGGGTGCAGCCCCATCCCAGAAGGGCCCAGCCCTCTCCCATCTCCGGGGTGGCCACAGGGACACAGCCTGCTGAGCAGAAGGGTCACAGGGAGCTGGTTGGTCTGGCTGGGAAGGAGGTTCACAGAGGGTTACTGAGGTTTGATTCTTGGAGTTTTTCTCTGGAAGTGTTCAAGGACAGGCTGGGCAGGTCTTGGAGCATCCTGGCGTCCTGCCCACGGCAGGGGCTTTGGAAGGAGATGAACTTTAAGGTCTGTGGTTCTGTGATTCAGTTGGGATTTCAGCCTGGAGACTGCTGGCAGCTCCATCACTGTCACCATGACCCCAGCACGTGCCACATCCCTCCCGTGTCTGCTCCACCCACTGTCCCACGCTGAGTCCCTTCCTCCTGCAGGTCACCTTCAGCAAAGCTCTGACACAGGTGCAGGGTCTCAGGAGCACACCCCACACACAGTGTGCTGTGACAGGACACCCCAGAGGGCTCCCTGGGCAGGAGGTGGAGCAGGAGAGGCTGCAGGACCTGTCTGTGGTACAGGGGAGAGTCTTTGCAAGGCCCTACAGCAGGTCCAGGAGCAGAACAGCCCTGGCAGCAGTGCAGGAGCTCAGCCTTCCCCTAATTCTGCATTTCCCTGTTTATCCATGAGCTGTATGTTGCCTGGATCAGAGGTAAATCCATGTGGCATAACAATTTGTGATTTATAACCTGAATATGGTGAGAGATTTCTTCTTTCTTCTTATTTCTTCCTCTCTCTTTTCCTCCTTTTCAATGTTCATCCAGCCCCAAATCCTCATTTCCCACAAAGAGCCAAGGCACTTGCAGGGCTTTCACTGGAAAATTATCCAAGAAATTAATACAGTGAGTAGAATTGGGGAAACCTGGCCAAAGGGCTTCAACTTCCACAGAGGGTGATAAAGCAGAACACACTGCTCCTTTCAGCAGGCACATCCTCAGGATATGAACCCCATGGAGAGACAAACAGATGCTCAGCACTTCTTTCATTTTGGGAGGGTGTTTCTGACCCTCAGACTGTTTCAGCTGAGGTCCTTTGAGGTGCACTTCACCTGCCACCCTGAACAAGTCCCTCTGGGACCTTATGGGAGCTAAAAGGCTGCTGGTATTTCTGGAGCTGGAATGGGACACCCAGCTAGGAGGGGGAAAGTTGGGAGGTTCTACGAGTTCTTGTCTCAGACAGAGGAGTAAAATGTCACCTCTGAAGGGAGGAGGGATCTGAATCCCTGACCCCTGTGAAGGTGAGGGGACCCTGGGACCTCCTGGGATGGGCTTGGCAGCTGAGTGATGACCAGAGTAGGAGAGGGAGCAGCAAAGGCCAGGTCTGGCCCCAAGGGGCAGGGCTGTGACCCTGCAGGCTGCTCTCGAGGCAGGGGAGGTTCTGCAGGCTCTGAAAGCCCCAGATGCAGCCCCCAAGCACAGCTTTGGGAGCCCTTGGCTCCCCTGCTCTGCTCCTTTCATCCCAGCCCTGTCACCCACCTGGCAGGGCCCCGGTGCCATGCTGCCCCCCAGGCTCCCAGAGCTCCTCACAAATCTGCCCTTCTCCCCAGAAATCCAGCTTTTCCTCTGCCCCTGCTGGCACAGCAGGGCTGGGAGAGCCCCTCTGCTGCCCCTGCCCCTGTGAGAGCAGCAGGAGCCCGGAGCTGGCTGAGGAAAGCAGGGCTGTAACAGCCTGATGGGCCTTGGATTCCAAATTTACATTTCTGAATATCAAGGTGCTGATGCTCGAAGCCTTCTGGTGATTCTAAGGAAGCAACCTGAGTGCAGTGTCCATGTTGACTGCCACATATGCACTGTGACATTCTGCTCCCTCTGGAAGGGCCAGGGAGGGGCATTCCTGGTGGAAAGCACCTTACAGGTCCCTTCTTGCAGAAAATACTTCTCTTGCACCAAATGTCCCTGATCCCTGTTCAGATGGGGTGGTGTCCCTCAGGAAGCTCCAGCAGCTCTCCAGGCTGGGAGGCCCAGCTCAGAATTCAGAGGACACTCAGGGCCCTGGTGACAGCTCTCTGGCTGAGATGCATCACTTCCTTCCATCTTTTACTCTGGGGGTGTGCAGGGGAGAGGGGCTCAGCAGGGATGGGTCAGCCTCTCCTGTGCCAGCGGGGTGACTCCCTGGGACAGCCCAGGAGCTGCTCCCTGCTCGGTCACTGCTGGGGGTGAGGAGTGACTGCAGCTCAGGGTGGGCTTCTCTTCCCATTCCTGAGAATGCCCAGAAGTCCCCGAGCTCCCTGCTGCCAGCTGTGCCAGTGCAGAGCCCGTGGCTCTGAGTGTCAGCAGCTGTCCCTGGAGCTGCTGCAGGGTCAGAGGGGGGAGCCTCCTGCAGTCCCTGCCCTGGGAAGGTGACATTGAGCAGGCTGTGACCCCTGCAGCTGGCACGGGCACCCTGGCACCCCGGGCACTCAGCAGGCAGGAGCCTTGGGCAGGCAGCTGGCCACAGGCTCCAAGCAGGGAGCTGGAGCTGACAGGGTCAGCCTGGGCAAGGAGCCCCTCAGCCCACCCAGCCTGCAGTGGCAGGGACAGCCTGAGCTGGGCCCTGTCCCCAGCCCTGGCAGGGAGGAGGGGCTGGGGTGGGCAGTGTGAGTCTGGCAGGGCTCAGCCACAGCCTGGAGGTGCCAGACTTTGTCTGCAGGAGGAGAAAAAGGCCCTGCCTGGGCTGTGTGCTGGAGAGGCTGGGGCTGGTGGAGGGACAGGGCTGGTGGCAGGGCTGGTGGCAGTGCTGGTGGCAGACTGATGGCAGTGACCCCAGTGACCTCTCTCCTGTGTCCGTGTGCCCTGTGGGGCAGTAGGGGACCCCAGAGGTGCCAGCAGACGTGGTCCCAGGGTGTCCCAGCCCAGGGCTGTCCTGGGGAGGAGGCAGGAGCCTGTGTGCTGCAGGGACTGGGACAGAGGAGCACCACAGTCAGCTCCAGAACAGGACCACCTGCAGGGGCCCTGATGACAAACCAGGCTCCTGCAGCTGCTGGGTGATGCAGCGAATTGAACACAGGCTGGGCTGAGGTTCTTTGGGGGAATTATCTTCCAGAATCAGGGTTCTGTTGTTATCTGGAGAGGGGGAGGTGTTTCCTCTCCTCCTGCCTCTTCTGATGGCTCAGGCACAAGAGGCACAGTCACCCTCAGTGTCCTGCCCTGAGGAGGAGCTGCTGCAGGGGCAGGGAGGCTCTGTCTGAGGTGGGCCCAGACTGCACCTTCAAACCCTGCTCCCCATCCTGGCAGTGGGGCAACTGCAGGAGAGGCCCTCAGGCACATCCCAAGGGGTGCTGTGCCTCAAGGCACTTCCCAAGGGATGCCAGTTGTCCCAAGGGATGCCAATTGTCCCAAGGGATGCCAGTTGTCCCAAGGGATGCTGATCCCCTTCAGCTCCCCAAGGCAGAGGCTTGGCAGGCAGCAGAGCCCTGAGCAGGGGGTGGCTCCTGCCCTGCTGCTGTCCCCTGCAGAAATGGCAAAGCAGAGGAGAGTTCAGGGTATGAACTGGGGTTCCTGGTGACACCAGGCCCAGGCCCCAGCTGTGTCAGATGTGGCAGCAGTGTCTCTGGGATGGGTGAGGGCTGTGTGCAGCTGGACCCACAGGGAGGCTGACTCAGATTTCCACCGAGTTCAGCCCTGTCACTTCTCTGCCCCCCGTTCCAGCATCAGCTTCTTCAAACCCCCCCAGCTGCTGGGGTCACAGAGCCCCCTGGCCAAAGCCCTTGGAGCTGGGGCTGGCTGCTGCTGCTGAGGAGGAGGAGGCAAGGGGGGCAGTGACTGCATGTCCTTGCCCCTTGCACTTTCCCCCTCCTTCTGGTGCTTCCAAGTGCCTCTGGCCATGCCTGGCACTGACAGCTGTTCCTGGATAACCCCAGATGGCCGGGAAGCCCAGGCAGCTGCCAGCACAGGCATCCCAGCTCTGCCCAGCCCTGCTTTCCATCCCAGCTCTGCCCAGCCCTGCTTTCCATCCCAGCCCTGCTTTCCATCCCAGCTCTGCCCAGCCCTGCTCCCCACCCCAGCCCTGCTCCCCTGTCCTGCTTTCCATCCCAGCCGAGATGGAGAAGACCAGGCAGCCCTGATGAGATGGCCCCACTGCCAAAAAACTACTTCATACTCTTGGTGGAAAAATAATCCTTGCAAAGAGTCAGGCAGTGGTTGGTGGGGAGGAGCAAAGGGGTAAATGTGTGTTCAGCTGTGGTGATTTAGGGTTTTCAGGGTCTGAGGGTGGTGGTTTAGGGGTGCCTGAGGGGCAGCTGAGGCCAGCACCATCTGGTTTCTGCTCTCTGGTTATTCACATCCTTACACAGCTCTCCCTGGAGGACAGGCACAGGGACACAGCAGGGGGAGTGTGAGAGGACAGCACCTCATTTGAGGTGTTGTGCTTCTCCACGGTGTAAATCTGCATGGAGACAGGAGCACTGCAGCCACCCTGCCTTGGGAAGGGTGTGTTTCACCCATCCTGACCCCTCAGCCAAGTTGTTAAATAATGGCAGGAGGGAAACTGGTGTCAGTGTGTGCCTGAGCTGAGCCCAGCACCCCTGTGATGTGGGGAGGGATCAAAATGCCAAGGAGGCCTTGGCAGTGTGTGTGTGTGTGTGTGTGTGTGTGTGTGTGTGTGTGTCCCCTGCTCCCCTCCCAGCTCCCAGCACAGCAGCAGGCTCTGCTGGCCAGACACAGAGTCAATTCACAGAGTGAATTAGTTTTCAACTACCTAAAAAATCTTCTTTCTCTTTAAGCGGTACCTCGCCTAAACTTCAAATTTCTACTCCTCAGCAAGAAGGAGGGACAATGTTAACCACATCAGTGCATGGTGTGGCAAAGTTAAAAAAAAAACAAAACAAAACAAAAAAATTTAAATGTACAAAGTTCTTCTAGCCCACAAAATGCAATAAGTTAGACTGACGAAGTGAGACAATCACCAAAAACCCCAAGTTCTGCAAATTCTACAAGTGCAGCGGCTGTAGCTCTACCTGTAACCTATGATGCTCAAAGACAAAACCCAAAATAAAAACGATTAAACCATAAAGTGATCAAAGATTTAGCACAAACCGTCCGTAACAGCAAATTGAGTTCATCATATTTTAAACAAATGTTAAAAGAAGCATTTAATATATACAATCTAACACCATTTGATATGAAGTCAATTGTTTCAATGATTCTTACAAACTCACAATTAATGATATAGAAAGCAAAATAGAAAAGAGCTCTACAAGAGCTCAGAGATAGATACCAAAAAGAGCCAAATGCAAACATCACAAGCCATCTACCGCATAATAATCCAGCTCAACAAGCACAAAATTGGCCAAAAAATGTTCTCAAAAACATCAAAAAACGCAACTCGAAGAGCAATCTTACAAATTCCACCAACAAAAGTTCAAAACAGCATTTATACAAATATTAAATAACAAATATGACCAGAGACAGCCCAGGGAGCAGCTTGGTGGCTGATGAGGCAGGCAGGCAGAAATCCCCCTCCCCAGGCCCTGCTGCTGCTGCAGGGCTCAGCAGCTCTCCCCCCTAAGCCAGGCAGAGGAAATGGGATCAGCCTGGCTTTGCCGGTGGGGAATTGAGGCACCAGAAGGTTTAAGTGACTTAAAAGGGATTTGGAGAAGAAACATCCCCAGAGCCCAGGTGCAGAGGCATCCCTGGAAGGAGGAGTGACCTTTTGGTGTCCAGCTCATTAAAAACACCGGCTGGCACGAGCACCAGGTGGCAGGGGGCTCAGAGGGGAGTTGCTGCTGCCAGCCCTGCTCCTGTGTGTGCCCCCAAATCCTCTGTGCCCCCAAATCCTCTGTACCCCCAGCTCCTCCGTGTGCCCCAGCTCCTGTGTGTGCCCCCAAATCCTCTGTGCCCCAAATCCTCAATGTGCCCCAAATCCTGTGTCCCCCCAGCTCCTCAGTGTGCCCCCAAATCCTCCAGGTACCCCCAAATCTTCTCTGTGCCCCCAAATCCTCTGTGCCCCCAAATCCTGTGTGCCCCCAGCTCCTCAGTGTGCCCCCACCTGTGAGATGCTGTGCCCCCCCCAGAGGGGTTTCTGGATGCACTCAGGTGTTGGGGGGGGATGCTCTGCCCCCCCCAGAGGGATCAGGGGTGGGGGTGTTGCTGTGGTGCCCCAGAGGGGCTCCTGCCCCCTTGGGACAGCCCCTCTGCCTCACCCCACCCCGGCTGGGCAGTCTGCAGGGCTCGTGGGCCAGGGACCCCCTCACCTCTGCAGCAGCAGCAGCTGGCTCAGCTTTGCAAACCAGCACTGCAGGCCAAAAAAAGAGAGAATTCTGCTGCTGTTTTTTTTTTTTTTTTCCTTTTTCTGAAGGCCAGGTAGAAGGTGGGGACAGGAGGAGCGGGGGAGTTGCTGAGAGCAGGTGTGGCAGTGCAGGCTGGGGCTGTGACTCCTGCTTCTGAGACACTGTTGGAGGCATTTGAGGCACATCTGTTACAAACTGGGGGTGAAGGGGCTCTGGCTGTTTATAACCTGCTTGTCCTGTGGGCAGTCTGTGTCTCTGTCCCTGGAGCTGTCCCTGCCCCACTGAGGTCAGCCCAGGGCTGTTCCTGGCCACCTTTCCTGTCCCTGGACCCAGTGGACGTGTGCCTGTGGCTCTCCATTGTCACTCCCTGGGCTTTGGGGCCTCAGCCCACACCTGCCTGATGCCCTGGCCTGGGGAGGGCAGTGCCAGCCCTGCAGGCAGGGCTTCCATGCCAGCAGAACCTCCAGGGAGGGGACCCCAGCCCTGAGCCCCAGACTCCAGGGAGGATTTGCCTGAGCAGAGGAGGTTCCAGAGGGAGCTCCCGAGGCCCTGGGAGCTGGGGATGGGTGCAGAGTGCCCATAGATACCAGGGCAGCAGCAGTGCCAGGGAGCCCTCCTGCCACCTCAGCTGCATCCCAGAGTCACTGCTGGGCCTGTGCCAAGCAGCCCCAGAGGAGAGAGAACCTCCCCCAGCTCCCGGGACAGGCTGGGGATGAGGGCTCACATGAATTCCCCGTGATTTATGGAGCTGTGTGCCTGCTGAGACAGCTGCATCCCTGCTGCATCCCACAGCCTGTCCTCCCACCTGCACCTCAGCCCCCTCGCCCAGGAGGGGCCCTGGGGCTGTTCCTGGGTGCTGGGTACCCACCAGTGGTGCCACCAGCCTGCCCTGGCTGCATTGCCCATTGCGGCTGCTGGGCTCTGGCAGGGTCAGAGCTGGGGATGGGCTGGGGATTTGGGGTGTCCTCCCTCTGTTTGATGAGGATTTTGGAGGCTCAGCATCACCACCCTGGGCAGAGGGCTGTCCTGCCACCCCTGCAGGTGTCACCTTCCCCTCTGGTACCCGCTGGGCTTCTCCTGTGCTGTGCCAGAGCAGCAGCAAACCAAACCCTCCTGTGGCTCTGGGGAGCAGTGAGGTGTCCCTGGGCAGTGGCAGCTGAGCAGAAACCCTCAAGGAGCTTTTCTGCTGCGGCAGGACCCCCAGGAGGAATTATCTCTGTGTGCCAGGGAGCCAGAGCAGAACACATCCTCCCCTCCTGCCAGGAGTATCTGTGTCTGTGTGAGGAGGGCTCAGCCCAAACTCCAGCCAGTGCCAGGGCAGGTTTTTGCCAGAAGAACCCCACAAGGGGCCTGTGGGCAGTGACTGGGGAAAGCCCCTGTGTCACTGTGGGACACAATGAATGAGACACGGACTCGTGATTTCAGAAGGCTGATGCTCCAAAAAGGGGCTGGTTTATTCTCAGAACCTATTTTTATACCTTTTTACAATGTGCCCACCTAAGAGGTGGGATCCTTGGACTCATTGGCCACATCAAGGGTCAACAAGCAAAGTCCCTCCTTAGGAGAGAGAAAAGTGAAAAACAAGAGAGTTTACAGAGAGTGACCTTGTTTACCATCTTAAATCCCTGGGAAAGAATTTAAGAAAAACCCAAACATGGCAAACAGTGACTACACCCCTGGTCTCTGGTTTTGGACCAACTGAACTCAGCTCCCAGGAAAGCAGCAGGGCCTGGGCTGGGCTGTGGGGATCCCTGGAGCAGGCAGCCTGGAGAAGGCTGGGCTGTGGGCAGCTCCCCAGCCAGCCCAGGGGCACTGCTGGGGTTCCCTGGATGGATCTGCATCCCTTGGCACGGGGATTGATTCTCCTGCAGCTCCTCCTTCCCAGGAGCTGGCTGTGGGAGTGCTGGAGGCAGGGCACACACAGCCTGTGGGGCAGGGAGTGGGATCCTGGCACACAGGGGGCTCCAGGAGGGTTTAGGGATGGGGGCAAGGAAGCATTAAATGCAGGATTGCACTGGTGAGGGATCCTGGCCAGGCTGCACATCCCAGGGCTGCCTGGCTCCTTTGAAAGGGAGAGGCTGCAGCAGCTGCCTATTGATGCATTCCTGGGTAAACAGGAGGGTGGGGAAGGAAGAGCTCAGCTAAAGGACACGGGAGCTGGTGCAGTGCTGGGGGATGCTCAGGCTGGAAACCCACAGTTTGATTTTTCAGGTCCTCTGGGGAGCTCACCTGCCAAACTGAGCAAGTCAAAAATCCCTTGGGTTTTTTTTTTTTTTAAAGTCAAAGTGCTTTTCCTCAATACTTCACTCCAGGATGCCTCAGCAGCAGCGTCAGGGTTTCCTTCCATTTGAGCTCGTTTCATGATGCTTACAAAATTCCATCAAACCTGGAATTGGAAACAGAATGTCTGTCTGTCTGTGAGGACAACAGGGTTCATCTTCCTACTCCCATTCTCATCTATCCTCCCATTCTCTCCCCTATTTCTGCCAGGTCCCTGCTGTGCCCTGCAGAGCTGTGCTGTGCTCCCTGCATCCTGGAGCCCAGGCTGGTTCCTGGCAGGGCCCTGCCTGCCCAGCCCTGCTGTGTCCTGCAGGTTTGGCCTGGCTGGCATCTCCTGCAAGCCCCCTCTGTGTCTGTCAGAGCCCTGCCCATGTCCCTTCCCCCAGGAGTGCTGGGAGGGTTCATTAGCTGCGAGTGCTGGGAGGGTTAATTAGCTGATGTTTGCACAGTGCTTGGAGGGGAAGGGAGGCTGGGAGGAGCAGAACTGGATTCCTTCAGCCCATCTCCTTCCTCCCCTCACTGCTGGGGCAGCCCCTGTGCCCTCCCTGTGCCAGGTCACCTGGGGGGACAGGGCTGCCCCAGGTGCAGACCAGGGGAGGGGACAGTCTGTGAGGGAAATAACTGATGGGGAAGAGATCAAAAAGCAGAGAACCATGGAAAGTTTGGGTTGAAAGGGACTTAAATCCCATCCATTCCCACCCCTGCCATGGTAGGGACACCTCCTACTGTCCCAGGCTGCTCCAAACCCATCCAGCCTGGCCTTGGGCACTGCCAGGGATCCAGGGGCAGCCACAGCTGCTCTGGGCACCCTGTGCCAGCCCTGCCCACCCTGCCAGGGAACAATTCCTGCCCAACATCCCATCCATCCCTGCCCTCTGGCAGTGGGAAACCATTCCCTGTGTCCTGTTTCTCCAGGCTCTTGTCCAAAGTCCTTTTCCAGCTCTCCTGGAGCCCCTTTAGTCCCTGGCAGGGACTCTGGGGTCTCCCTGGATCCTTCTGCCCTCCAAGCTGAACACCCCCAGCTCTCCCAGCCTTTCCTCATAGGAGAGGTTCTGTCGCTGTTGGACACGAAGGAAAGACACAGACTCGTGATCCAGAAGGCTGATGCTCTATAAAAGGGGCTGGTTTATTCTCAGCACCTATTTTTATACCTTTTTACAATGTGCCCACCTAAGAGGTGGGATCTTTTGAACCACTGGTCACACCAAGGGTCAACAAGTAAAGTCCCTCCTTAGGAGAGAAATGTGAAAAACAAGAGAGTTTAAAGAGTGTGACCTTGTTTTGGTCCCTAGGAAAGAACTTCAGAAAACCCAAACATGCCAGGCAGTGACTACAAGGTTCCACCCCTCTAATCTAAAGTTTCACTCACAGGGCCTTCTTTTCTTCTTTTATTCCAATCTATGCAAAAGGAAAACCAACTCCAGTTGTTTCACCAGCTTCCTTTCAGCTGCCTGTGCCAGCTGCCCCCAAAGCAGCTCTCCCCACCCTGGAGCAGAGCTCTCCTGGCTGAGCAGGGCAAGCCCAGCACGCTGGATGGACAGCAGGGCTGGAATTTCCAGCTGGAGAATTCCCAGCAGCCCTGCCCAGCCCTGGCTCCATCTCCCTGTCCATCAGCAGGGGCTGTACCGGGGCTGGGGAGTACATGCTGTAGCCGGTGATGTTAATTAAGAGGTAACGAGCCTGATGGAGATTTATTTTCAGGCTGTGCGCTTGGAACTGATTATGCACAAATGGGAAAGGGAAAATTGACCTCCTGCTCGTTTTCCTGTCTTCTCCACAGCAACAGTTAATTATTGTGGTGGGCAACACTGCCCTGGGCAGGGAGCAGCTCTCCAGCCTGGCCCTGGAGCCTCTCCCTCCATCCCAGATCCTGAGCCAGGCCATCTTCCCCTTCCTTGTCTTTTTCCCACTCCCAGCCCGTGCAGCCTCAGGGGGAAGGAGGCTGATGATGGGTGTGGGGATGTGGAAGCCTGGAGGAGGAGGGCAGGCAGTGGCCAGCCTGGCAGGCAGGGCTGCACCCCTGGGACCCCCTCCCAGCACAGGGCAGGGGCCAACAGGCTGGAGCTCTCTCCCTGTCTGAGGCTGATCTGCCCCATCCTGGGCCTCCATCTGCCCTCACTGGGGGTGATGTTCTGAGTGGAGGAGATGTTTTGAGTGGGGGAGAAGTTTTGAGTGGGGGAGAAGTTTTGAGTGGGGGAGATGTTTTGAGTGAGTGGGGGAGATGTTCTGAGTGGGGGAGATGTTTTGAGTAGGGGTGATGTTTTGAGTGGAGGAGATGTTTTGAGTAGGGGAGATGTTTTGAGTAGGGGAGATACTTTGAGTAGGGGTGATGTTTTGAGTGGGGGAGATGTTTTGAGTAGGGGAGATATTTTGAGTAGGGGTGATGTTTTGAGTGGGGGAGATGTTTTGAGTGAGGATGCTGGGTTTTGCCAGGGCTCACCCCTCTGCTCAGCGCTCTCTCCAGAAGCAGTGGCTCCAGTGGGTACAGGATGCTCTGCTTTCCCACCCCTGTGCAAGGTGAGCCAGCCTTTGTTGTGTTTTCCCCCATCTGGCCTGGCACACAGCCTGGAGGCACTGGCTGGAGCAAACTGGGCTGTGCTGGGAGCAGCCCTGGGCTGGGACCCCTCAGCAGCCCAGGCTGCTCTCTGTGGGGAGGCAGATGATGCCAGAGGGGCCCAGGCTGCAGGGGAGGCAGCAGCTGCCTGGACAAGCAAGGCAGGGCTGGCAGTGGCTCAGGACTCCATCTGTGCCCAGCCCCAGCAGGCTGGGGGGAGCACAGGCAGCACTGGGGGGCAGCTTTAACCCCTGAGTTCCAGGTGCCCTGCAAACACAGCCCCCAGCCCTCAGGCAGTGCCAGAGCCCAGCACAGCAGGCAGCAGTTAATGCTTTTATAATCTGCTTTCTGGGCCGTGACTGTTCTCCCAGGAAAGGGAGGGGGAGGCATGATTAATTTTCATTAGCCTGGTAAATAATAAGCTTGTTTCCGCTAGTCTTGCCCTGTAATTAGGGCTCTGGTGCCAGGGCCCTGAGAAGGAAGCTGGGATTTGCTGGTGACTCATGGAAGCTGGGCCAGCCTGGACATCCTGCCCTGGGCAGGAAAAGGGAAGAGGCTGGGCCCCCTTGGAGGGACAGAGATTCCCTCACTCCAGGGGGCAAGGGACAGGGTCCTCTGAGGGCAGAGGGCAAAGGCCACCTTGGGAGAGGGAAAAACCCACCCAGGGAGAGAGAAGAACACACCAGGGAGAGGGAACACCCTTCCAAAGGGATTCAAGGGAAAATTTCAAGGGAATCCCTGTTATTCAAGGGAAAAGGGAAGCAAAGCTTCTGGCCCGAGAGCTGGATGCTGAGGTGGATGTAGGATGAGCTCAGGAGTTCAGTGATGTGGAGATGAGGAGGGGAAGGAGCTCGGGGGTGTTTGCTCTGAACCTGGGGCTGCGTGACCCACAGGCAGCAGTGTCCAGGTGTCCAGGGCAGCAGGAAACAGCTGCAGCATGGACAAAGCCCTGCAGGTGAGGGACCTCTGTGAGGAGCTGGGACACAGAGCCTGCCCCACACAGGGAGTGGCTGCTCTGGGACCTCTGCACCCTCCCATCCCAAGGGCAGCAAGGTGGGATCCTCTTCCCCAGCAAAACTCCCCTGTGGAACTCGCTGCCCCGGGATCCCAGAGTCTCAGAGCTAAGGAAGATTCAAAGGAGGAATTAAAAGGCTGAAAGGGGTGTGGGGATGAGGAGGATGTCCTTGCCTGCAAGAGAGCCCCTGGAAAAAGCAATATCCAGGGTGCCAGCAGCACAGGGCACCTCCAGGAATGCCTCCATCTCAGCAGCAAGGGCCTTCCCAAGGACGAGCAGGACCTGTGCCACGCCGGGCACGTGAGCCCAGTGCCACAGCCTCCCCCAGGAGGGAGCTGCTGCCAAGGAATGAGCACACAGCCCCATCAGGGAGCAGTGTTTTCCCAAGCCAGCAGATGCAGCGAAAACCCTCATTGAAAGAGCTGTTTGCTAAGGAAAAAGCAACTGGCACGCTAATTAAAAGTGACTGATTAAAGGACTGAAAGGGAATTACTCATCGTCATCGTTAGAGGCAGCACCTGCAGAGCTCTCCTCGCTCTCGGAGCGCCAGCATCCTCCACACGGCCCAGGGGACACGGCCATGGGGACACGGCCATGGGGACACGGCCCAGGGGACACTGCCCAGGGGACACTGCCCAGGGGACACTGCCATGGGGACATGGCCATGGGGACACTGCTCAGGGGACACTGCCATGGGGACATGGCCCAGGGGACACTGCCATGGGGACACTGCCATGGGGACATGGCCCAGGGGACACTGCCATGGGGACACGGCCCAGGGGACACGGCCCGGGGGACATGGCTGAGGGGACACTGCCCGGGGGACATGGCCCAGGGGACACAGCCCAGGGGACATGGCTGAGGGGACATGGCCCAGGGGACACAGCCCAGGGGACACTGCTCAGGGGACACTGCCCGGGGGACATGGCCCAGGGGACACGGCCCGGGGGACACGGCAGCTCCGCGGTGACGGGGCTGGGGCAGCCCCGATGGGCACGGCCTGTCCCCTCCTGGGGCAGGGGACAGGCTGGGATAGGCTGGGGATAGACTGGGACAGGCTGGGGCAGGTTGGGGACAGGCTGGGGTAGGCTGGGGACAGGCTGGGCAGCAGAGGAGGTGGCTCTGAGCCAGCACCTCTGGCCCTCTCTTCCCTCAGCAGCCCCATCCCAGCTGAGGCTGGCTGTCCCTGCCCTGTGTGCCCAGGCTGTGCTGCAGTCAGAGCCAGCAGGGCAGGGACTGTGCCTGGCTGGCTCTAGGTGCAGCTCAGGCCTGGGAATAAGCCTTGCTTTGCCTTTGGGCCAGTGTGCCTCTGCTTTTTCCCACAGAGTGGATGTGAGGGGAAATCCCTTCACAGAGAGGGTGCTCAGGCACAGGAGTGTTCAAAAAACCTGTGCAGATGGTACCTGGGGACAGGGGGTAGTGGTGGGCCTGGCAGTGCTGGGTTGAGGGCTGGACTAGAGGATCTCAGAGGGCTTTTCCAACTTCAATGTCTCCCCGATTCTGTGAGCATCCTCCCAGGCTCTGAGCTGCCTCAAAGGGACCCTCCTTGCTGGTAAGGCACCGTGGGTGCCACACACAGGCCCTGCTCCTCCTGCCCTCCCTGCCTGAGGCAGGGTCTCCCTTGAGCCATGATTCTGTGCAGATGTGTCCAGCTGCTGAGCCAGCGTGCCCTGCACATCCCTGCTGGGCTCACCCTGGCCTGCAGGGCTCTGCACAAGGCTCTCCCATGGCAGGGTATCTTGATTTGGAAAGACAGGTATCTGCCAGGGAAAGCTGGAGTTTCCCTTGGAATGAGGAATGTAAACCCCTCACCCCCTGCCAAATTATAATTTTGCAATCAAGGGCTTTCAGGCAAAGATTTGGGAATAGGAATAACAGTTCTTTACTAGGAATATTAACAATACAAATGTAGTAGAAACCAAAACCACCCAACCAAACCAGCAAACAAACAAACAACAATTTTGGAAAACCCTGACAGAGTCAGAGCTACAACCTGACACCCTGTTGGTCAGGGTGTTGGGAGCAGTCCAAAAGTGAGTCCTCCTGGAGTGGCAGAGGTGGTTCTGGTGGAGCAGAGATGATCCTGTAGAACAAGGGTCCAGTGATGGTGAGAAGGGGTCCAGTCTTCCTCCCAGGAATCAGGTGAAGCTGGATCCTTTCTGTGTTCCTGTGTCTCAGTTTTATCCAGGTAGGAATGGTTGGCTCCCCCCACTGGGTGGAGCATCTCACACTGGGATGATGGAATGTGGATGTGTTAGTTTGAGGAGGTGTTAATGGCCCATTAGCAGAAAATATCCCCCTGGAGGGAGGACCCGCTGTGGAAGAGATAACAAACACTGCCCCACCTGGTTTAACAGCTGGCCCATTATCAGAAGGCACCTGCCCCTCTCCCCCCAGAGTTACAAGAGAGAAAGAAAAACATCTCCCCAGCTGCTTTTAACAAATGAAATACAATGCACACCCCTGGCTCCACAACCCAAGACACGAGGGAAGGCGTTTTCCCTGCGGGTCACAGAGCAGCTGCTGGGGAAGGCCCATCCCTGCACCTTCTCCTGCCTCTGCTGGAGCAGCTCTGAGAGCTTTGCAGGTGGGGAAGACTCAAGCTGCTGACCTTGCCTGCCGTGACATCTGATGTCCCTTGGCGCCCTCGTTCCTCCCCGAAGTTGTTGATTTTAACATTTGCTGGTTTTAACACTCCAATTATGTGAGGCTCCCAGTCAGACTTCGGGAGCACAACTAGGTCAGGTCCTTGTCCATCTGTGAGCAGAGTGTGTTCTCCAGGCTCCCTGGCTTCGCTGGGGAGGTGCTGAGGGAATTTGTTCTCTCCAAGCCCCTTGTATGGACCAGGTTTATTCTCCACATCACATCGCAGGTGAAAGCTCCCAGCCCCTCCTGCTTGTTCTTCTCCCTCACTGTCTCCGGTCCTGCTGGCTCTGTCCCACACCCCCACGCCCTCAGAGGAAATCTTCCCCCACAGGAAGCATCTCACAGGTCTCTGCAGCCCCTGGCCCAGCAGAGCCTCAGGTGTGCCCTGCCCTCCCACCAGGAGCTCCCGTGGTGCCTGTGGCCCCGGGGCAGAGTCCCTGCTCACAATTCCACAAGTGTGGAATTCCCAGTTAAGGCTGCCCAGCTTTACAAACAGCCCACAGGGCCCTGAGGAGGGGATGTGCCACCCCCCTGGGGTCCCTCAGCAGGAGCATCTGTCCTGCCTGCTGGGGCACAGTTCTCTCGCTGCCTGGAGGGGGAGGCTCAGCTCTGCTCTGCCCAGCTCCTTCCCCCATTCCCACACCAGGGAGCTCAGGGCTGTTTGCTGCTGCTGCCAGGCCAAGGACAGGTCAGCCCCACCCACGGGCCCCTCCAGGGCTGCTGGCCTGGCCGTGCTCCTGTCTCACAGCATCCTCAAGCTTGGAAGAGACCTTCAAGATCCCCAGGTCCAGCCATCAGCCTAGTCCCACCACAGTCCCCCCTAAATCATACTCCTACCTGCCACTCTCAGGTGGCTCTTGGGCACCTCCACACCACCTCCCTGGGCAACTCATTCCTGTGCCTGACCACTCTTTCAGGGAAATAATTTTGTCTAATATCTACTCTGAGCCACTTGAGCAGAGCAGGAGTTATCTCTGTGTTTATTTAGTAAATTGATGGCAGCAAATTTAATATAAGATCTTAGCAGAAGGGAGGGTGACGTTCCTTTCAAATGAAACAGATTTCAGGCACTCAAAGTCACTCTCTCCAAAGTCCTTCTCCTTTAGGGGATGCCTCCAAGGTCTGGCAGGCCCCCCTGGGTATGGACTTCAAGGGGTGCCTCTGTCAGGTCCCCAGCCTGTCCCCGAGGTTCCCCTCAGTTGCCAGTGCTGGGGGGTTTGACCCCTGGCAGTTGTGAGGGTGGATCTTCTGCCTCAGCTTCTTGCTGACTTCAGCTTCCCTCTTTGGCAGGATCAGTGTGTGTTGTCCTCGTGTTCAGGACACCCTCCTGTGGGGAGAGCAGGGAGAGGAGCAGCCCACTCCCTGTGCTGCAACCTCCTTTCCCTGCTCCTGTGCCCCAACAGGACCCTGCTGACAAGGCATCTGTGTGGGAGCCTGCTGGGCCTGGGGAGGGGGCACCTTCCTCACAGCTCAGCAGGACTTCCCACTCTTCCCACCTTTGCTCAGTTGTTCCCTCTGGTGTTTTCACACACACATTTTCCCTCCCCTGCCTCCTCAGAAGGATCCTAATCTGCTCCCCTGTGCTCAGCCATGTCTCACCTGTGCTCTCCCCTCTCTGCACAGCAGCCTCTTGTCCTTCCCTGGAGGTGCTGCTCCCAGCCCAGCCCCCAGACATCCTCCATGAAACGGGTGATTCCTCCTGGGACCCACAAATCAGCTCAGTGCATGTTTTACCCAGAGGAAGGCTACAAGAGCACACAGTTGTTTGTTTTCATTAGCTCCTGTGCTGGATTTGCACAGGATGGCATTGTGGCCCGTTTCAGGGGGTGGGCAATGTCTGTGCCTGATCTCAGTCTGTAAATCCCAGGGTCAGAGGGGGTTCAGTCTGGGGAGGGGAGCAGGAGGGGTGGCAGCTGCAGGGGTGGCAGTAGCAGGGGTGGCAGTAGCAGGAGGGGTGGTGGCAGCAGGGGTGGCAGCAGCAGGGGTGGCAGCTGCAGGGGTGGCAGTAGCAGGGGTGGCAGTAGCAGGGGTGGCAGTAGCAGGGGTGACAGCAGCAGGGGTGGCAGCAGCAGGAGGGGTGCAGCAGGGGTGGCAGCTGCAGGGGTGGCAGTAGCAGGGGTGGCAGCAGCAGGGGTGGCAGCAGCAAGAGGGTGGCAGCTGCAGGGGTGGCAGCAGGAGGAGTGGCAGCAGCAAAGGTGGCAGCAGCAAAGGTGGCAGCAGGAGAGTGGCGGTGGCAGCAGGAGAGTGGCAGCAGCAGCAGGGGTGGCAGCAGGAGCAGGAGTAGCAGCAGGAGCAGGAGCCCTGTGTCCAGCAGCCCTTGCCATGGCTGGGCACCTGCCCGTGGGGCTGTGCCCTGCCCCTTGCCCTCTCCTCCCTGCCCCTGTGCCAGCCCTGCTCAGCCCCCAGCCCTGAGCTGCTGCTCTGCCCGTGGGGTCTCACAGGCACTCGCAGCCCTTTTGCAGAGCTCGGGATCCAGGGCTGGGCTGGCTGCCAGGTCCCTGTGCTTGTTCCCCGCAATGAGGGCTTCATCTCCCCTCAGCTTCACCAAAAGCAGCCGTGGGTGGTTTGCTGAGGCTCTTCCAAGTCTGGAGGAGAAGCAGGAAGGAGCAGGAGGTGACAGCCCAGCCTGGGAGGGACCTCTCCTCTCACAGAGACCAGCCCCAAACGCTGCTGTTGGAGCCTGTGGCATCCCACGGGATTTTCCCTGGAATTTGATCCCAGCACCACCTGCACCTCCCCAGCTCTGCTGGCCTTGCTCTGCTCCAGCTGTGACCACAGTGTGACCACACCACAGTGTGACTGTGGAGTGGCAGAAGGGGAAGGACCACCCTGCCTTCCTCACCTGCCCACTCAGCTGAGGTCTCAGCACCTTCCTCAGGAGCCCCCTGCAGGCACTGATGCTCCAGATTTCACCACCTCTGAGGGGGACCAGGAGCACCAGATCCATCCCCTCGAGGCCTTCTCCAGCCACACAGAAGCAGCCAGGCTGCAGCAAGGCAGGCTGTGGCCTCCTCCCTTAGACCTACAGGACAGCAATCACCAGCTGATCCCCCAGTGAGCCTTGGCTGCAGGGCACCTCAGTCCCTGTTCACCAAAACTGTCTTGGAGGGGCATCAGTTTATCAGCAAGACAGCCCTGAGCAGGGAAGGGCCCTGGGTGGGCCCTTGGCTGCTTCCTCCAGCATCCTGTGCCCTCCTTGCCTGGAAAATCAGGGCCCAGCTTGGCCCTTGCTCCCCCAGCCCTCCTCTGGTCTGCAGTCCCCTTCCCTGAGCTTACAGCACCTCTCCTGCCCTTCCATGCATCAGCTTCCATCCCACCCCTTGCTTCCCTGCAGCAGGAGCTGCCCAGTTTGCCCCAGCAGCTCCCAGTGCAGGACAGACAGACAGACAGACAGTTTGTGTGTGTGCACCAAACCAGGCTGGGGTGCTCATCAATGCAAACCCCAACACCACAGTGCTGGTAACTCAGGCTGTGCTCCCTGTGGGGTCAGCAGGGCTTTCGGGACACTAAGAAATGTTTTGGTTTGGGTTTTTTTTCCCATATTTATTTAGCTGGCTTTCCAGAGGGAGCATTTTTCCCGTATTTTGCAGCGTGCTTGGGTGGCAGGGAAGGAGGAACCCCCAGGCTTTAGCTGGTGACCAGGTGGCAGAGGTTTAGTGGGAGCTCTGTGAGCAGAGCAGGTTCTGGCAGGCACAGTGCTGGGACACAGCAAGGGGAACACCAGAGGTGCCAGCTGCCACCTGGGCAGGGGGATTGTCCCCAGGAATGTCCTCCCTGCCTCCCCAGGCCCTGCCCCAAGGGGACAGCCCAGAGGGTGAGGCACAGGGGGTGACAGAGGCCCCCCTGCCCAGGTCAGTGGTCCTGGCATGGCCAGGGACTGCAGGGGGTTAGTCCGTGGTAAAGAAGGGAGGGAAGGACAAAGAGCACACTTGGCCACAGAGGGGCTCTGCCCAACCCCAGCAAGGAGCATTTTGGATGTTCTCCTCCCCACCTGGCTGATCTCCAGCTCCTCCTCTCAGCCCAGGTGACACCTGGAGGGACCCGGGGTTCACCTTCCCCACCTCTCCCCACTGCCTCTGCCCCACTCTGTGCCCTGAGCTGGACACAGCCTGTGGGGTGTCTGCAGCACCGGGGTGGGTGTCACCTCTCTGACACCTGGACATGTCCCCTGTGCTCTCTGCCCCGCAGGTCTGCCCGAGGGACAGCCCCGGAGGCCAGAGGGACGCACGGCGCACAGGATGCTGAGCCTGGCCTAGACCCCCAGCCCGGCCAGCTGTGAGAGGTACGGGCTGCTGGGGGGCTGCTGGGGGGCTCCGGGGGGCTCCGGGGCTGCTGGGGGGGCTCCAGGGCTGCTGGGGGGCTCCGGGGGGCTCCGGGGCTGCTGGGGGGCTCTGGGGGGCTCCAGGGCTGCTGGGGTGCTCCGGGGCTGCTGGGGGGCTCCAGGGCTGCTGGGGGGCTCTGGGGGGCTCCGGGGCTGCTGGGGGGACAGAGCCAGCGCTGTGCCTGTGGCCAGGGGGCAGCGGAGCTCCTGCAGGAGCGGGTGGGGAGGTGATTCAATGCCAAGCCTCCCTCCGTCCGTCTCCCGGAGAATCCTGCAGCACGCCCCTCGCGAAAAGAAAGTTATGAAATCTGCTGGCCATCGCTATGGAAACGGCACGCCTCCGCCTGACCCACTTTGAGACAAAGGGAGCGTTCGCAGCGCCCAGCACCGGGAGCTGCTCCCGGCCGGGCTCCGGGGACGGCACCAGGAGCTGATCCCAGGGATGGCACCGGGAGCTGATCCCAGGGACAGCACCGGGAGCTGATCCCAGGGATGGCACCGGGAGCTGATCCCAGGGACAGCACCGGGAGCTGATCCCAGGGATGGCACCGGGAGCTGATCCCAGGACGGCACCGGGAGCTGATCCTGGGACAGCACCGGGAGCTGATCCCAGGGACGGCACCGGGAACTGATCCTGGGACAGCACCGGGAGCTGATCCCAGGGACGGCACCGGGAGCTGATCCCAGGGACAGCACCGGGAGCTGATCCCAGGGACGGCACCGGGAGCTGATCCCAGGGACAGCACCGGGAGCTGATCCCAGGGACGGCACCGGGAGCTGATCCCAGGGACAGCACCGGGAGCTGATCCCAGGGACGGCACCGGGAGCTGATCCCAGGGACAGCACCGGGAGCTGATCCCAGGGACAGCACCGGGAGCTGCTCCAGGGACAGCACCGGGAGCTGATCCCAGGGACGGCACCGGGAGCTGATCCTGGGACAGCACCGGGAGCTGATCTCAGGGACGGCACCGGGAGCTGCTCCCGGCCGGGCTCCGGGGACGGCACTGGGAGCTGATCCCAGGGACGGCACCGGGAGCTGATCCCAGGGACAGCACCGGGAACTGATCCTGGGACGGCACCGGGAGCTGCTCCCAGCCAGGGACAGCACCGGGAGCTGCTCCCAGCCAGGGACAGCACCGGGAGCTGCTCCCAGCCAGGGACGGCACTGGGAGGTGCTGCCCTTCCCTGTACATTTGCTGCTCTCTGCCCCGGGAGCCAGTGCCCAGAGCATCTCCAGCCTGCATCCCGAGGGCAGGCAGGGCCTTGCCCGGCTTGCTGTGGGCATTTAGGCAGCAGGAACATCTGCCCTGGGGCAAAGAGATGTCCTTGCTGAGCTGGTGGGGCAGCAGTGACAGCGTTTGGAGCATCCTGTAACCACTCTGCCACAAACGTTAAGGGCAAGGAGACAGAACCATGAACTGTCCTGAGCTGGGAGGGCCCCACAGGGGTCACTGATCCAGCTCTGGCCCTGCACAGGCCCCACAACAGTCCCAGCCCGTGCCTGGCAGTGCTGTCCAGACTCTCCTGGAGCTCTGGCAGCCTGGGGGCCGTGCCCATTCCCCGGGAAGCCTGGGCAGTGCCAGCACCCTCTGGATGAGGAAACTTTGCCTGATCTCCAGCCCTGCCCTGTCCTGTCGCTGGGCACACAGAGCAGAGCTCAGCACCTTCCCCTGGTGAGGACTCCAATGAAGTTTGACCTCAGTCTCCTCCTCTCCAGGCTGAAGTTCCTCCTCCTCAGCGTGGTCTTTGTGCCGTGGGAGGGGCACTGGGGCCCTGGTCCCACTGGGGCTGCTGATGGCTCTGGCAGCACAGAGAGGCAGGAGGACTGAGGTGGGTTTGGGCAGGGTGGCAGCACAGGAGGCCAAGCAGAGTCTCTGCTGTTGTCTGGGTCACAGTTCTCAGTGCAGGGGGGACACCTCCAGCCCTGGGAGCCAGGGCAGAGGCAGGTCAAGGGCAGCCGTGTCCAGGGCTTTGCATCCCACACTCGCTCCCTGGGGCTGTGCAGACACTCCCTCACCCCCTCCTGACCCCCTGAACGGCACTGGCCAGAACAGCTCAGCTTTGGGCCACAATGTTCTCATTAGCTGCTTTTGCAGCCAAGCTGGAACACGCCCCATGTGGTCCCCAGGCTGTGCCCCGAGTGCTCTGCAGGGCAGCAGAGGCTGAGGGTGGCTTTCAAAGACAGCAATCCAGCTCCCTGCCCTGGTCCTTCCACTCCAGCCACCTCATCAGCTGTCCTGCTCCCTTCCTGAAAATTCCCTCTCTTATCTGTCTCATTTGTCTCATTTGACCTACTTAGTGCTTTGCATTTCCCGATTCAGAGCAAATCCCATCTCATGGAAAACTTTGAGAAACTTCTATTTAGGGACAGACAAATAGGTTGCAGAATTTCTGGGGTTTTGTTCCCTGGAGGGTTGATTATATTACCAGTGACATCTGGATGGAAATAAGTTCTCTGTCTCTCTCTCAGGAGTTCATCAGCTCCTCCAGCTTAGACAACACCTGAAGTCAAAAGATCTTTGTCATATCACAGCCTTTGACTTTCACAGCATTTGCTTTTGCTGGTAGATTTAAAAAAAAAAATGTAGCATTTAGAGCTCTTAAGATAAGATAAATTCCTCCTTGTCATTTTGGGATGGTGCCACTCAGATCCTGTCCCTCTCATCACCCCAGTGGGCACCAGTGGACAGAGACATCCCTTGGCCTGAAGAATCAGCAGGGGAGCACTGGTGTTCAGGTGTTCTGGGGCCTCGGGAGCTGTGGGTAGATCCCACATTCCAGGGCACCACCATCTACTCCCACATGAGGAGGGCTGTGGGGAAATCCTTCCCCAGGGATCCCCAGCTGTGGGATCAGACTGTGCTGAGCTCAGGCTGGCACTGGGTGTTTCACCTGGCAGGGCCAGGAGGATGGGCTGGGTGAGCCCCTGGGACACCTTTGGGCAATGGACACCTCCTGTGTCCTGAGGAGGGATCCCAAAAAGGTGACAGACACACTTGGCTTGCTGGAAGCTCCTGTCCCCTGCAGGGCTGTGCAGTGAGTGCTTGGTTCTCCTGGTGACACTGTCACGGTGGTGGCATTAACTCCACAAGTGGCTCCTGCCTTCATCCCAGGACGGGCAGTGCTCCCTTGTGCCCATCCCTGGGGATGGGCTGTGCCCCAGGACAGGCAGTGCTCTGCCCTGGGGATGGGCTGTGCCCCAGGACAGGCAGTGCTCATCCCTGGGGATGGGCTGTGCCCCAGCACAGGCAGTGCTCATCCCTGGGGATGGGCTGTGCCCCAGGACAGGCAGTGCTCTGCCCTGGGGATGGGCTGTGCCCCAGGACAGGCAGTGCCCATCCCTGGGGATGGGCTGTGCCCCAGGACAGGCAGTGCTCATCCCTGGGGATGGGCTGTGCTCTGCCCTGGGGATGGGCTGTGCCCCAGGACAGGCAGTGCTCTGCCCCGGGGATGGGCTGTGCCCCGGGGATGGGCTGTGCCCTGGGACAGGCAGTGCTCTGCCCCGGGGATGGGCTGTGCCCCGGGGATGGGCTGTGCCCTGGGACAGGCAGTGCTCTGCCCTGGGGATGGGCTGTGCCCCAGGACAGGCAGTGAGTGCTCTCCTGTGCCCATCCCCAGGGCTGGGCTGTGCCCCAGGACGGAGCTGCCGAGCCGGCAGTGGGAGCAGCCTGGCGTGGCGTGGCGGGAGGAGGCTCTGTTGTGTAATGAATTGTTCCGAGCAGGAGCCAGCTATTTTTATCGGCCACGATCAGATTGTGAACTCTGAATCATCGCTAATGCGGGGCTCTGGCAGGCCCGGCCCCGCATCCCAAGCTCCTGCTAATTCAGGGAACGTTTTGACTCCGAGCGTGTGGGCAGGCCCACGTCACCTGCAGCTCGGCACACGGAGCCTTTCAGCTCCCGGCAGCAGGGACAGGGGAGCCTTTTTCCCCCTGCAGGTTGCAAATCATCGCTGCCGATTCCAGCCCATTATTGTCGTGCCGCTGGTTCCAGACATGAAACACCTCTGTGTTTGCAGCCAGCCTGGCTGGCTGGGCTGGGCTCTGCGTGGGAGCCTGCGGGGTGTGGAGCCCTGGGTGAGCTGGTGGGCACAGGGCAGGACCAGCTGACCCCAAAGGGTGTCCTCAGCCCCATCACTCCAGGGGTGGCTTCTTCCTGGAGGATGTGTGCTCTCAGCAGTCCCATTTTACAGATGTGTGCTCTGAACAGTCCCATTTACAGGTGTGAGCTCTGAACAGTCCCATTTACAGGTGTGTGCTCTGGGCAGCCCCATTTACAGATGTGTGCTCTGAACAGTCCCATTTACAGGTGTGAGCTCTGAACAGTCCCATTTACAGGTGTGTGCTCTGAGCAGCCCCATTTACAGATGTGAGCTCTGAGCACACATTTTACAGATGTGAGCTCTGAGCAGTCCCTTTTACAGATGTGTGCTCTGAACAGCCCCATTTACAGATGTGTGCTCTCAGCAGCCCCATTTACAGATGTGTGCTCTGAGCAGTCCCATTTACAGGTGTGAGCTCTGAGCAGTTCCATTTTACAGATGTGTGCTCTGAGCAGTCCCATTTACAGATGTGTGCTCTGAGCAGCCCCATTTACAGATGTGTGCTCTGAGCAGTTCCATTTTACAGATGTGAGCTCTGAGCAGTTCCATTTTACAGGTGTGTGCTCTGAGCAGTTCCATTTACAGATGTGTGCTCTGAGCAGTCCTATTTACAGGTGTGTGCTCTGAGCAGCCCCATTTTACAGGTGTGTGCTCTGAGCAGTCCCATTTACAGATGTGAGCTCTCAGCAGTCCCATTTACAGATGCGAGCTCTGAGCAGCCCCATTTACAGATGTGAGCTCTGAGCAGTCCCTTTTACAGGTGTGTGCTCTGAGCAGCCCCATTTTACAGGTGTGTGCTCTGAGCAGCCCCATTTTACAGATGTGAGCTCTGAGCAGTCCCTTTTACAGGTGTGTGCTCTGAGCAGCCCCATTTTACAGGTGTGTGCTCTGAGCAGCCCCATTTTACAGGTGTGAACTCTGAGCAGTCCCATTTACAGATGTGTGCTCTGTGCAGTTCCATTTACAGGTGTGTGTTCTGAGCAGTCCCATTTACAGGTGTGTGCTCTGAGCAGCCCCATTTTACAGGTGTGAGCTCTGAGCAGCCCCATTTACAGATGTGTGCTCTGAGCAGTCCCATTTTACTGCTGCTGCTCCTCCTGATGTGCTGCCAGCCTCTCCTGAGCATCACCCAAGGGGCTCCAGGCCCCTTCTGGCCAGCCCTGCCTCAGTAGTACATGGAGTCAGGGAACCAGAGAATTCTGGAATGGTTTGGGTTGGAAGGGACCTTGAAGCCCATCCAGTGCCACCCCTGCCATGGGCAGGGACACCTCCCACTGTCCCAGGTGCTCCCAGCCCCATCCAGCCTGGCCTTGGGCACTGCCAGGGATCCAGGGGCAGCCACAGCTGCTCTGGGCACCCTGTGCCAGGGCCTCAGCTCCACCTGGTGAGCTCCTCAAGTGCCCTTCTCTTGGTCAGGGCATTGCCCAGCTCTGGCAGCCGTGGGTGCATCAGTAGGGCAGGGTGGCCAGAGAGGGGACAGGGAGTCCTTGCCTGGCACATGTGTGCCAAGGGCAGGGGGAAAGGCAGGAGGGAGGCAGCACAGAGCTGCCTGTGGAGGGTGAAGTGAGCCCCCAGCCCAGCTCCTTGGTTCTGCAGGAGCCCTGTACCACCTGGGGCACCCCAGTCATGGTGCACCACCCCACAGCCTGTACACCTGTGTCACACACCCCCCTCGGCCACGTGGAGCTGTATGTGCCCCCATGGAAGCAGTGAGGCTGGAAAAGGCCCTCATGGAGTCCAACCACTGACCCAGCACTGCCACATTCACCACTAAACCATGTCCCCAAGTGCCACAACCACACGCCTGTGGAGCACTTCTGGCTGCAGTCCCAGTGTGCACACACAAGGAGCAGAAATCTGGATGAGTGTGAGGTGCTCTCAGAGCTCCCTGGGATCTGCCAGGCTTGCTGGGAAGGACTGAGCCCTGCCCAGGGCCTCTGCCATGGACTGGGCTGGCAATTCCAGCCAGCTGCAAAGAGAGATCCTGGAACAGATGGGAGCAGGGAGCAGTGGGGTGAGGCTGTGAGGCTCCTCCTGCTGTCCCCCACTTGCTGAGAGAGGGCAGGGAGTCTGTCCTGTTCTCTGCCTTCGCTGTGCCCTCAGGATAAGCTGGTCTAAGGTGGATTTGCAACATTTAAGACAATACAAGTCCTGAAACCTGTGTCCACCCCAGAAGTTAAAGAGGAGGGGGCATGGTGGGCAGTGGCATTGCTTTGCCCAATTCCCCTGTGGTGCAGAGCCCCAGCACAGAAGCTGCTCACAGCCAGTGCTCCCTGACGTGGCTGGAGACCCATCCCTGAAGTGTCCAAGGCCAGGCTGGATGGGGCTCAGAGCAACCTTCCAGGTCTAGTGGAGAGTGTCCCTGCCCATGGCAGGGGGTGGAACTGGCTGGGCTCCAAGGTCCCTCCAACCCAAACCCCTCAGGGATTCTGTTCTGTGGTTCCAAGCCCTGCCCAGTGCTCAGAGCTGTCGGAGGTGCTGCTGGAGGTGAGCTGGGTGCAGCCCAGCCAAACCTGCAGCCTGTGACTCAGGCCCATGAAGCTGCCTCTGGCTGGGGTCTGGTACACACAAAAATGCCATAAATCAGCTCAGCTCAGCTCAGTTCATCCCCTCTGAGCATAAGCAAAGCCACTGGGAAGAGCAAGGGCAGTCCTGAGAAAACAGAGTGAGGGGAACAGAGGTGAAACCAGTCCCTTTCCATGGGCTCAGGCTCCTGTCCTGGCCCTGGCAGCCCTGCTGTGACCCCCTGCTAGACAGATCTTCTCCTGCAATGACCCTGGTGCCCCCTCTGGTGCAGGGCTGACCACCCCTGCTGGGCTGCCTGGCTCTGGGCAGGGTGACACAGCCCCAGCACTGGGCAGCTGTCCCAGGAGACAGCCCTTGCCCAGCCTGTGAGCTGCAGGATCAGGGATTTGGGAGATTTAGTTGCAAGCTTTTTTTCATCCTTCCAAATCTAAAAGATGGTGGGGAAGATCTTGCTGGACTTTTCCCTTCCCTGACCCCACGTCTCAACAAAGTGCCAAGGCTTGCAGGGAGTAATTGAAATGTAAGAAAACAGTTTAATCCATCTTAGAGGGAAAGCAGCTGACTGAGGAGGCAGCACAGGCAGCGTGGTGAGCACATCCCAGCAGCAGGGAGGCACCTCACACCCCCTGGCTGGCAAGGGGAGGGATCCTGGAGCAGGCAGGACAGGCAGGAGGGTCAGGACCTGTGGCAGCCCCACAGGAGTGAGGCAGACAGGCCTGTTGATTCCTGCCACCCTGCAGTGTCACCGACTCCACTCCCACAGCACTTTGCTGGCCATGCTGCACAGAGGGGACAAGTTCCTCGAGAAGACTGGAGATCAATTCATGGCTGAAAGGGAGAGGCCAGGAGCAGAGACTGCCAGCTCTGCTCCTCACAGGGACACGCCACCTGCACCTGTTAAAAGTTACTCGCTCTTTTTTGTTGCTACGCTTCGTGCCTACCATGTTTTGGTTTTGGGAAATTCTGTTCCCAGGCACTCTTTTGGTACACAAGGTCACATAATGTAAACTACTTTGTTTTCTACAATTTTCCCAGAGGAGGGATTTTTGTGTGGTGGTCTCTGGAACTGACCAGTGGTTCCCAAAGGTCCCACCTCTAAGGTGGGCACATCTGAAAAAGCATAAAAGTAGTAGAGAAATAAACCGGGGGCCCTTCCCTGTGAGGGGTCCATGCAGCCTTTCTGAATCACTCCCTGCCTCCATCATTGTGTCCAACAGCGACACTTTTTTAAGTGACACTCAAACTAAACCAAAAAGGAGCTAAGAAACTAAACTAAAAGGTAACAGGAAATAAGAGTTCACTTATACACTCTGTGATTTTAAGTAGGTTTTAAATGGGAAATCAACTTATTGATTGACAGTTGAACTCAGAAATGCTAATTGATTTTTCATTTAAGCAAATCCAAAAGGTTTGTTGTCTTTCCCTGCATGGCACAGCAAAGATGAGGATCCCTCTGAACCGAGCAGGATGGGGCAAGCCCACTGGGGAGATGCTCAGTGAGGATCCTTCAGAGGATCCCTCTCTCCCAGCTGCCTTTCCACCACCCCACAGGGATCCTGTGCCTGCTGAAAGGAAGGGCCCAGCCCCTCGCTGTGGCAGAGGGGGCAGATGGGCTGGCTGGGAGGGTGGCACAGGTGACACTGCTCCCCAGGGGTGGTGCAGCCCAGCAGGAATCATCGTCTGAGCAGCCAACAGCTGCTCTCAGGTCAGGCTCTGAGTGCTCAGGAACACCTCAGCCCTTACAGAGCTACTGACACACCATGCTCCAGGGCAGAACCTGCCAGGGAGGCAGCACTGGCTGGACAGGAGGTGTTTGCCATCGTGTCACATTAGCACAGCTGTAAGGAGCTGTGCCAGCCCCAGATCTGTCACCTCGGGAAGGCCCTGCAAGGCTGGGCTGCTGGGCTCCACACTGCCTGGGCTCAGCAGGACCTGCTGGGCTGTGGCAGCAGGCTTTCCTCCAGCTCCCTGGGCACACGGGACAGAGCAAGGAGCTGCTGGCAGTGCCTCTGTCACGCTGCTGGGGAGGGGACGCTGTTAAACAGCCACGTGCAGCACCAGGACAGCAGCAGCAGTGCAGTTAAGCAGCCTGGGGCTGGGCACTGAGGCACACAAGCACTGCAGCTGCAGTGGGAACGTGAATCCTGCCCCTCCTCTGCTGGGCCCTGCCCTCTCCAGCCCCTGGTCTCACAGCCCTTCTCCTCCCCTCCTGCCTCTTCCATCCTGCTTCTCTCCTTTGTCCCTTAACCGTGCTGGTGTTTGCTTCCAGAGGGGGACAGGGATGTGCCCCCAGTGAGGAGTGGGCTGCCAGAGGGCTTCCCAGTGGACTCTCAGCATCTGTCCTCTTCCTCCAGCTGCAGGGAAGTCTGCGAGGGCTCTGCCACGCCGTCCCTGAGCCATGGTCTAGGAAGCACCGGGACCATGAAGGGCTTAGGAGACAACAGAAGCCGCCATCTCTCCGATAACCTGGACTCCCCTCAAGACTCTCTTTATGCCCCCCAGGACAGGAACCCTTATCTCCTCAGCCCCACCGACTCCTTCACCATGGACCCCCGATTCCCGGCCCAGAACACCGTCCACGGCGACTGTCTCCTCCCGCTCAACAACCAGATCTCCAACAGCAGCACCTTCCCCCGCATCCATTACAACTCCCACTTCGAGGTCCCGGATGACAACCCTTTCCCCAGCCATGCCCAAGCCACCAAGATCAACCGCTTGCCTGCCAACCTCCTCGACCAGTTTGAGAAGCAGCTGCCCATCCACAGGGACGGCTTCAGCACGCTGCAGTTCCAGCGCGGCGACGCCAAGCACCGCAGCGAGAGCCCGGGGCGCATCCGGCACCTGGTGCACTCCGTGCAGAAGCTCTTCGCCAAGTCCCAGTCTCTGGAGGGCCCTGCCAAGGGCAACGTCAACGGGAAGAAGGGGGCAGAGGACGCCAAGCAAAACAGGAGGAGCAAGAGCAAGGACCGGGCGAAGACCTCGGAGCCCAAGCGCAGGACCAGGTCCAACATCTCCGGCTGGTGGAGCTCCGATGACAACCTGGACAGCGACACCTGCAGCTACCGCAACCCCATGGGGCTGATGACGCTGGGCCGGCAGCCCGACC
Organism: Phylloscopus trochilus trochilus; assembly: GCA_016584745.2. NCBI lineage: Eukaryota > Metazoa > Chordata > Aves > Passeriformes > Phylloscopidae > Phylloscopus > Phylloscopus trochilus. The sequence goes on from WQNJ02000005.1 coordinate 12,821,700, forward strand.
ACAGCCAGCCAAAGTACTTCATGCACGCCTACAACACCATCAGCGAGCACATGCTGAAATCCTCCAAGAGCAATAACGACCTCAAGGTCACCCCTTGCACCAATATCCCCATCAACAACGACTCCAACTACATCAAGCGGGGCTCCTGGTCCACGCTGACGCTCAGCCATGCCCGGGAGGTGTGCCAGAAGGCCTCCGCCACCATCGACAAAGCCTTGCTCAAATCCAAGTCCTGCCACCAGGACTTGGCCTACCACTACCTGCAGGTGGGTGCCGTGGGGGAATATGGGGCGCTCCGTGCAGGGAGAGCACGGGAGATCAGGGACATCCTCTCAGTGGGCGCCCGTGTGACCTTATCAAACATCTCCAGATGGTTCAGCTGCCACCTCAGGTCCCACTGCCAGGAGAGGGCTGGGGAGGGCCCTGGGAACAGACCCCTACTCCTCCTGCAGGGAGATGGGTGCTGATGGGTCCATCTCCCACAGCTTCAGCACAGGCCCAGCACCCCCAGTCCCTGTGCTGGACCGTGGCAGCGTGGCAGGGATGTGCCACCCCACCTCCTCTGCCGGGTGTGATCCCATTTCCTGCAGACCTCCAGCGTGTCCCCACTGCCTGCCCAGGCCCTGCAGGTGCTGAGGGACACTCCTGGGCAGGTGGGGATGTAGCTGCCCCACGTGGCCGTTTCCCCTGAGTGCCCACACAGCCAGGAATGCTGAAGGGCTGCGTCTCACCGGACACAGCTGCCCAGGAGACCCCTGTGCCACGGCCCAGGGGCTGGAGGTGGGCAGCAGGAACTAACGCTCCCCCCTTGTCTCCACGCACCGCAAGGATGTGCCGGCGTGCCCGGTCAGCCCCGCCCTGCCCAGCTTCCCCGGAGCACTGGTAGGAGCAGCAGCCTGGCCCGCGGGGCAGGGCCGGGGCAGCAGGGCACTGCCAGCCCCGCTTGCATGGCCTGCATGGCTGGTGCTGGTTTGGAACCCTGGCACCTGCAGCTGCAGCTCTGTGACGGGTTCCAAAAGCGGCGCTGGAGCAGCATGAACCTGGTTGTGCCCTAGAGGGAGGAATGAAGGCAAATAAGCCAGGCCTGGATGGGGGGGAGGAGGGGACCAGTCTGCGTGTGTAAATCTCTAGCATCCTTTTAATGCAGAGGTGCTAGGGGCTTCCCTGGCTGTGCCCAGCAGGCTTAGAGGCTTTAAAAAGTGATGAATTTTTGAAGCACATTCAGCTTCCGATACCTCGCTGGCCGTGGCTGCGAATCAAATTTCCAAGGGGACTGAACTGACTGCATCAGGAACAGCAGCAGGGAAACTGATCTTGGCCTGGTTTCTTTTTCTTTACCCCTGCTCCTTCCTTCCAGTTAAGCGTTTGAGCTTAAAGAGCTGCAGGCAGGCTCTCCAAGGGCCCCGCTCCCCTCCAGGCTGCAGCACAGAGCCCAGCCCCAACAGCCCCTGGGCTCTGGGGTGTGCCAGGCTGCCCTGCTCCTTCCCCCCCATGTAATGAGCCTCCGTTTCTCGACAGCCTGACGCAGGGCTGTGGGCACAGCTGGGTGGCACGGGCCTGGCCAGCAGCTGGGCAGCCCCACCGCTCGGCTGGGAGGACACGGCTGCCCCGCCCAGCTGGGACCAGCCCCTCAGCCCCGGGCCGACCGACGCAGGCAGCGCCCAGGTAGGGATCTTGCTCTGAGGAGCAGCTTTTGCCCAGCTCCCTCCCGCTCTGATCCTCCTGGGACCGCTGGCCAGGGGCAGCAGCCTGCGCCAGCGGGTTTGGAGCGGGCAGGGAACAGCCAAGGCACGGCTGGAGGGGCACCGGGGGACACCGGGGTGTGACCAACATCCCCCCTGCTCGGGGCAGGCCCTGTGCTGGGATCACCACCAGAACCAAGACCCCGGGCACCCCGGCCCAAAAACACGATGCCTGCTGCCCCCACAGGCCGACAGGTCACAGGTGCCTGGGCTGGCCTTGTCCCCAGTGTCCAGTGTCAGCCCCAAAGATCAGGGCACAGGGCTCAGGCACCCCACGGGAGGATGGGGTCATTGTATCCCAGCCCCTCCCTGGCACAGGAGAGGTGGTGGAGAAGTCACCTCTGGAGCTTGTGTGTGGGGAATGCCCTTTGGCAGTGCCACATGTCCCCTGTCCCACCTGGGGACAGGGTGAGCCCATTCCCTCCGTGTGCCAGGGGAAGGAACAGCAAGGATCTGCTTTCCCAGTGCCTGGGGGACCCAGGGGCCCTGCCCTGCTGCAGAGGGGGCTGCTGCCAGGCAGAAACGCCCAGCGGGTGCCAGAGGTGCAGGGCCATGAGGGAGGGAGGGCCAGAGTGGGATGGGGACAAACAGGACAGCCAAGCCTCCAGGCTGGGTAAGCCCCCAAGGCTATCCACCTCTCCTGCCCCATTTGAAGGGTCTGGGTATTTGGGGGATTCATCAGCAACTATTGGGGTCCGTGTGGTGTTTCCAGGCCCTGGAAACACTCACACCCAGATGTTGGAGCTGGTGATCACCCAGCTCCAGGCCCAGCCCTGTCCATCAGGGTAGGGGACTCTCGGATCAGTCCCTAGGATGACACAGCTCCATCCTTAGGGCACAGTCCCCAAGGAAGGAGGCTGTGCTCCCCATCCCCTCTTCCCATGGGCCCCATATGCAGCTGAGAGTACAAGGAAAGAGGCTGAGAGGCTCCTTGGAGTGGGAGATGCCCCAGGCAGGAGTGAGCAGGAGCTGTGGATCCGCAGAGAGCACTGAAGGTGTGGGCTCCGAGGGGACAGTCACCATGAAGCTGATGCATCACCCAGAGCAGCCTCCCCAACCCCACCTACAGTCAGATCACACCAGAGCTTCCTGAGCCCCCAGGAGCCCTGAAAATAATTCATAATCCAGAGTGGGTGGCCTGTTGGATGCCAGCCACTCCACGATGCTGAGTGTGCCACGCCAGCCCCACCAGGCTGCCACTGAGCAGGAATACAGCCCAGGTCCTTCCCAGAGGGTGCCCTGCCAGAGGGACAGCCTGGCTCCAGCTGGCTTTCTGGAGGACATGGCTGAGCCCTTGGCTGAGCCTGTGGGACAGCACAAGGGACGTAGCCAGCGAGGGAGCAGCGCTGTGGAGCTGTGCATGGCCCATGCACCCCTGGAGTGCTCAGCAGGGCGTTCCTGTGCTGCATGTCCGTGTGTGCAGGGCTGGGCTGCATGGCAGAGCTGGCACTTGTGTGATGGAAACCCTTGTGTGCTCCTCGAGTCTCTTCCCCCTGACCTGCCCCGAGTGGAGGGAGCGCTGCAGCTCCTGCCAGAGCCCAGGAGCTTTCCCCTTCTCCCCACTCCCTGCTCTGTCAGTGCTCCAGGGACTGGGGGATGCCCCAAGGGAAGCCTCCCCCGTGGCCTCTTCCCTTTCCCCTCCATTCCTGGCTCGTGGCAGGAGAGCAGCAGAGCCAGGCAGTGCTGCTGCTTGGTGGCTGTGCAGCACTTGGGGACAATGCAGTGCAGCCCAGCTCCAGGGGTGGACACGTGCCTGGATCCCACACCCCTGCACTCACCTGGGCCACAGCTGGGCACAAGGAAGGACCCACATCCTGCAGCCCCCGAGTCCCCATAAACTCTCCAGAGCTGGGCATCCTCTTACAGCCACTCCTGGCACACCACACAGAGCCAAGGCTGCACTCTGGCTGATCACAGCCCTGCGAGCCCAGAGCACGGTGTGAGCTCTGGCTGCTCCATCCCACGGCTCCCCGGGCAGCTGGGCAGGTCCAGCAGCTCCATCCAGCAGAGCCAAGGTGGAATCTCTCATCAGCACAAGCTGTACTCAGCACAAGACCTGTCACTGCTCCCACAGCATCCCCAGCTGCTGCTGGAGCAGCCTGGGTGGCCCTGGGCTGCCCTGGCACTGGCATGGACATTGCTGCATCCTCCCATCTGGACTGGCTGCTCCTTGGCCATGTCCTCGGGGGCAGGACAAAGGCCAGCAGCAATCCAAGTGAGCCAAGGCTTGCTCCTGGAAACTTGAGCTTCCCCATCTCTCTCCTGACTTGTCCCACACCACGTGTGGCTCGTCCTGGTCACTCCTGGGCACCTTGGCTCTGCCTCTGGTTCAGCCCACAAACCCTTCACAGGATGGGCAGGCAGACTGGTGGTTACTGTGGCTGCTCAATGCTTCAGGCCTCCCATGGGACCATCAGCTCACCCTCTCTAGTGAGGAAACAGGAGACCATGTCTGCCTTAAATTAATTGTGGAGTTGTCATCTCAGTGGGGTTAGAAGTGCTTCTCATGCCCAAGGTGCTGCTCATCTCTCTGCAGAGAGGCCAGCACGGGGTCTGTGTGCCCAAGCTGCTCTAGAGGGACTTGTGAGAGCCTGACTTGGTTCCAGAAAGTAATTTCAGCCACTCAGAGTCACATTCAACTCAAAACCTTAAAAAGCCCACGAAGGTCTGGGCTCTGAGCCCCAAGCCGTGCTCCACAAGTGTTGGAGAGGATGAAGTAGCTAGGCCCTGCAGAGATGATTTATTAGTAAAAGATTCTAAGAGTATGAAACCCACAAGAGGAATAGAATTGAAAACAAGATTTGAACTGTAAGGTGCTGGGCAGGAAGAGGGTGATTAAACCAGCTGAAAAGACTGGGCTGGGTGATTCAGTGACACCCTTGCCAGGACAAAAGGATGAATAAAGGGTTGGACCTTCTCAGGTATCAGGGATAAGGTGGTTTTTCAGGATTTTGGTCTGTAGAGTAGTATTGTAATGTTGTAGTTCCCATAGGCTGTATGTAGATTTTGTAGGTTTTGTACCTAGAGGTGATTGGTTGATGCTCATTAGAATATTCACGATAGAAAGGGTTAAAATGGAATGTAACAGGTAAAGCTCCCTCTTGCTTGCTCCTGGATCCCTGTCCCTTTAGACCTATGGACTCTTCCCCAGTTAGGCTGCCTTCCCACCACCAATAAACCACGACCAATAAACCACGTGTCCCAAAGAATATCCTGGTCTGCAGATCATCTCTCTCATCAGACACCACCAGCGTGCTTTCTAATACACAACAGCACTTCCATGTTCAGGGATGTGGTCTGTGTGATGAACACCCCTGTCCAGCCCTGTCCCAGTGCCCCAGGCTGGCCCCCTGACACCGTCCCCTCGTGCCCCGTTCCGCCTGGCGTGGTGCAGCTTGTCCTGGCTGTGTGAGCATGTCTGGGCTGCAGTGTCCAGCGGCGGGGAATGGCTGTGATGTGCTACAGCAGAGGCCACCAGAGCAGGGGCTGCCTGGCATGAGCTGGTAAGGGAGGGTGCTGAAGGAGTCGTGCTGCTTGTTCCCACCACACTGCAGTGGAAGGTCCGAGCGCCTCCCCCGCTCCCCGTGGTCCCGCGGGTCCCAGGACCAGGGGCGGTGCCATCCCTCCCACCTGCTGACGCTCCCCTTCCTCCCCCTGCAGGTGCCTCACGGGGAGTGGAACAACACGCTGTCCCGGGACAAGGACAGCGAGATCCCGTGCCGGCGCATGCGGAGCGGGAGCTACATCAAAGCCATGGGGGATGATGACAGCGAGGACTCAGAAACCAGCCCCAAACCATCCCCGAAAACTGCAGCTCGGAGGCAGAGTTACCTCAAGGCCACCCAACAGTCCCTGAGTGAGCAGAGCACCACACAAAGGTAAGGCTGGGGCTCCTCTGGGAGCTCTGCATGGCTCCTCAGGCCAGCCCTGGAGCAGTCCTTGGGTTGCAGCAGCCCTCAGAGGCCCCGTGTGGCATCAGAGCCCAGCAGGGCTCCTGCACCCCAGCTCTAACAGAGATGAGGAGACAAGCTGGGCAGATGTGGCTCCCCATCCTGGTGATTCCCAGTAGGAGCTGCTTCAGGTCCCTGTTCCCTCAGCCAGCACTCCTCTGATGGAGCTGTAGGGATTTCCTCTCCAAGCATCTTCTGCTCTGGGGGAATGCAGAGAACCCAACCCCAAGATGCCCCTTGGCCATGCTCACCCAGCATGGCTGAGGACATTTGGTCTGCTGGGACTGTGCCTGGAGCTGCTCTGCTCCAGAGGGGTGCAGGGACCTTGTGTCCAGCCAGAAAGCTGGCACGCTGGGCTGGGTGATATCCTGAGGAGCTGAGAGGTTTGGCACCAGCTACTGAGGGAGGAAGACCCACAATTGTTTGAGCCAGACAGACAAAGCCAGGGGAGCAGAGCAGAAGCTTTGCTGGGCCAGAGGCTGGTCCTGCAGGATGGGCTCTCAGTGACCTGGGCAGTGATGCTGTGCAGTGCCCTCAGCAGCTGCTCCATATCCCAGGACAAGGCACCTGGGGGCTGTCAGTGCTCCAGAAGCTGCAGCTCAGGCAGCTGTGGGTGGTACAGAGGGGCAGGGAGAAGCAGGAGCCGCTGGGGATGAGCTGCTGAGGCTCAGCACGCAGGGGGAAGTGGGGTGCAGGCAGTGTGGGGATGTCTCACAGAGCCCTTGCACTGAGACCAGGTGCTGCTTTCTGATGGGAGACAGTGACAACATCAGCTGTGGGAGCCCTGGAAATGCCTGCTCTGGATCCATCCCTGTTCCGAGCCTTCACATCCACCTCAGGGGAGCAGGGTGGGGTCCTGGAGTGTCTGGTGAAAAAATACCCACAGAGAGAGGCTGAGGCTCCTTCTGCCCTGGGCATCGTCCCTCCAGAGCATGTCACATCCATGTGGGGATGTGGCTGCCCCGAGCGCTGGGCTCAGCCAGAGCCGGGACAGTGCTGGGAAAGGCCTGGGGAGCGCGGCGAGGCGGGACAGCGGGGATGCGGCCGCGGGGGCTCCGGGCACGGCTCGTCCCTCCGGGAGCTCTGCGGGGACAGGACCCTGCGGCCCCTGTCCGGGAACGGAGCCGGAGCCGGAGCTGGGGATAGAGCCGGGACCGGGGAGAGAGCCGGGACCGGGGATAGAGCCGGACTAGAGCCGGAACCGGGGATAGAGCCGGGACTAGAGCCGGAACCGGGGATAGAGCCGGGACTAGGGCCGGGACCGAGGAGAGAGCCGGGACTAGGGCCGGAACCGGGGAGAGAGCCGGGACTAGGGCCGGAACCGGGGAGAGAGCCGGGACTAGAGCCGGAACCGGGGTTAGAGCTGGGACCGGGGATAGAGTCGGGACTAGAGCTGGGGAGAGAGCCGGGGCAGGAGCCGGGACCGGGGAGAGAGCCGGGGCAGGAGCCGGAGCTGAAACCGGGGATAGGGCCGAGAATGGAGCCGGCATTGGGGCTGGAGTCGGGAATAGAGCCGGGGACCGAGCCGGGAATAAAACCGGGCATAAAGCTGGAGCCGGGAATAAAAGCGGGCATAAAGCCGGGGCCGAGAATTAAACCAGGCATAAAGCTGGAGCCGGGAATAAAAGCGTGCGTGCAGCCGGGGCCGGGAATAAAAGCGGGCATAAAGCCGAGGCCGAGAATTAAACCGGGCATAAAGCCGGGGCCGGGAATCACACCGTGCGTGCCGCCGGGGCCGGAGCGGAGCGCGGCCGCCACCTGGTGCCCGGCCCGCGCCGCCCACCCGCAGCCCCGAGCCCCGGCAGCCGAGGGAGCCCCGGCTGTGGCTGGGACAGGGACCCGCAGGGACACCCCGAGCCAGGGCAAGGCACAGAGCCCCGTGCCTCTGCCGGGGTCTCTGCTCCTCGCAGGGCTGTCCGTGCTTTCCCCGTGGGGTGGCGTGGGGACGCTGCCCAGCCCAGGCCAGGGCTGCGAGCCCACACGGCTCCCACGAGGATAAAACCCCGGTGAGGGGTGAGGGAAGAGCCGGCAGGCAGCAGCGAGCCCAGCGCTGGGGCTGCCACACGGCCCTCGGTCCCCGGGAGGCCGGGGTGTCTCCTCCATCTCCCCTGGCAGAAGGGACATTCCCTGCTCCCATCCCACGGTGGGATGGACACTTCACAGTCCCTGTGGGCCTGCCGTGCCCTCAGCTCTGCTGTCCCCAGGCAGGTGACAATCAGACCCCTGCAGCCACGGCCCTGGCGGGTGTGGGGGAAGCGGCTCTGTGGGGATCATGGGCCATTCCAGAGGGAGAGCCCCCACAGCTGTCCTGGGCCACTGTGGCTGATGATGTCCCCCCCGTGTACCCAGCCTGTGACCAGGGCTCCTTCACACAGGGTCTCATGGTGGGACAGAGCCCCACGGGAGCCCCATCCCTCCTTGCCCCCATGTGCCTGGGTGTCATCTGAGGGCTGGGCTGGGTCAGCTTTCCCTGCTCTTCTCCTGTGCAGAGCCTGCTGCTGTGCCCCAGAACATTGTGGCAGTTTCTCCCAGCAAAGCTGTACTGGAAATACTGATCCCCTGCTCATGCAGCATTGTCATTCCAGCTAGGCTCCCACTGGACTTCTTCCAGATGATCTTTTGGGTTCCTCTATACAAATGTAAATATATGTATCTTGCAGTTGTTTCCAATTGCAAAGTCCACAAAATACAAATTGAAAGTCATTTCTCAGCCTGCCTCTCCCCCCTTTTCCAGCAACCCAGGCAGTGCTGTGACAGGAGGCTGGCACAGCTCCCACATACTCTACTCCCTGGGGCTCAGCTGGACTAACTTGGCACCTGCAGTGCATTCCGGGGGGCAGCAGGACCCTAAATCCTGCTCCTCTCCTTCCACTGCACCCCACAACCCCTCCCCTGTGTGCCACACCCCAGCCAGGGGCCAGCAGGGTGAGGAAGCTCTGCCTCTCCAGGAGCCAGGCAGGGGACACTGCCCAGCATCTCCTCAGTGCTGCCTGTGCCTGGCAGAGGGGCTGTGGGTAGGGGGGTCTGGCCATGGGCAGGGGGGTCTGGCCGTGGGTAGGGGGGGTCTGGCCGTGGGCAGGGGGGTCTGGCCATGGGCAGGGGGGGTCTGGCTCTGCCCCAGCCCTGCCCCAGCACTGCCCCTGCCCTGGGGACACCCTCACACCCTCTCTCTGCTGGCAGGAGCCTGGACCGCCTGGACTCTGTCGAGATCCTCCTACCTCCGAAGTTCCCGACCTGGGAGGAAGAATACAACCAGATCTCTGACAGTGTCAACGAGTCCAGCTGCATCAACCAGGTGAGGTGCTGAAGTGCTGACCCACTGTGCTGGCACAGCCAGTGAGGGAGGAGGCCAGCTCAGGGGAGAGAGAGCATCTTCTTCCCTCTTCAAAACAAGGCACTGGCTGTGCTCCAGGAACTGCACAGGCTGTTCCCTGGCAGCTTTACCAAAGTGTCATGGCCAGCTCTTTAATCAGGATCCCTATTAGACCTCCTTCCTGCAGCTTTGCCTCCTCTCACACTGCTGGAGCAGCCAAAATCCCTCTGCCACAGGTATGGTAACCCAGATGGTGCCCCACAGTGCTGGGGGAAGCTCAGGGCTGCTCTGGGTGCAAGGTTTCACTGTGTCACACCCCAGAACCATCTGCAAGGCTGTTCAACCTTGCTGAAAGCCCTTCATGCCCACTGGGTGGGTGCAGAGCCAGGGCCAACCTCCCTTGGTGGTGTCAAGCCTGAGACCCTGCAGGGTCACCAGGGACAGTCACCCTGCTCAGCTCAGGACCTCACCCCTGACGCAGCAGACTGGACCCAGGAACAAGGTGCCTGTAGCTGGGGAGGCTGTCCTGCCAGCCAGCTGGGGATGTCTCTTTTGGATACTCCTGGGCCCCATGGCAAAGCCCAGGATGCCTGTGAGATGCTGGCAGAGGGTGGCAAAGCCCTTGCCACAAGGTGGGCTCATGCCCCAACCACAACATTTGGGATGCAGTTGATGCAAAATGGGTCTGACTCCCCACACTGTGGCTGTGGGGTTGCTCTGGAGCTCCTTAGGGCTGGGATTGCTCTGGAGCTGCCCCCCAGGCTGGGAGGTAACCAGTGCCAGGAGGAGCCTTTGCAGAGGTCCCGTGTGCTCATCTCAGCCCTTTCACTGCAGGGCAGTGATGGCTCCACGGCTTTGCCCAGTGAACCCTGCCACCCTGGGCCTCTGTCCCATCTGTCCCTGCATGGGGAGCACCCACACAGCTGCTCTGTGTGTGAGGGGGGACCAGAGCAGCGGGGTGGAGCCCTGGGGTGAGGGGGGGAAAAGGGCATGTCCTGCCTGTGTTCCCATCCAGCTGTGGGGGGCTCTGAGCCCCTTGGCTGGAGTCTCCGGCTGTCCCAGAGCGGTCAGAGCCCTTGGAGGGGCTGGGGGAGCATGGGCACTGCTGGGCATTCCTGTTCCCTGTGGTCAGTCCTGTCCCTTGTGCAGCAGCAGCAGCAGCAGCAGCAGCAGCAGCAGTGTGCTGGGTGTCTCAGTGCACAGCGGGGTCAGGACCGTTGTGTCCCTGTCCTTTGCGTGTCAGTCTGTGCTGAAGTCTCTGCAGGAGACCATGGGCCTGTGCTCTGTCCCCATGGGTCTGTGCTCTGTCCCCATGGGTCTGTGCTGTCCCCATGGGTCTGTGCTCTGTCCCCATGGGTCTGTGCTCTGTCCCCAGGGGTCTGTGCTCTGTCTCCAGGGGTCTGTGCTGTCCCCATGGGTTTGTGCCCTGTCCCCATGGGTCTGTGCTCTGTCCCCAGGGGTCTGTGCTGTCCCCATGGGTCTGTGCCCTGTCCCCATGGGTCTGTGCTGTCCCCATGGGCCTGTGCTCTGTCCCCAGGGGTCTGTGCTCTGTCCCCAGGGGTCTGTGCTCTGTCCCCAGGGGTCTGTGCTGTCCCCATGGGTTTGTGCCCTGTCCCCATGGGTCTGTGCTCTGTCCCCATGGGTCTGTGCTGTCCCCATGGGTCTGTGCCCTGTCCCCATGGGTCTGTGCTCTGTCCCCATGGGTCTGTGCTGTCCCCATGGGTCTGTGCTCTGTCCCCAGGGGTCTGTGCTGTCCCCAGGGGTCTGTGCCCTGTCCCCAGGGGTCTGTGCTCTGTCCCCAGGGGTCTGTGCTCTGTCCCCATGGGTCTGTGCTCTGTCCGTGTCTAGAGCTGCTCCCAGGAGCTGAGTGCAGCACCCCCATGGAGACATCAGGAGGGTCTGAGAGCTGAAGGCTCTGGGCAGCTCACGATGTGCCTGAGGCTGTACAGGCAGCCAGCCCAGAGCCCAGAGCCAGACTGGTGGCACTGGGGCTGCTGGGGGACATCACCTGCCACAGCACCCGCTCACAGGGGGGGCTGCTGCCATCACGTGCGCTCTGCCACTGTCCCCTGAAAATCAGAGTTCAGCTGGTTGGGGTTGAGAGGCCTCCCACAAACTGGGATGTTGTTGATCCAGGATGGAGCTGGTTCATCTGCCAGTGCGTGCTGGTCTCACCTGTCCCAGTGCCAGAGGCAGTTCCTGCCCTGCCCTCACCTTTGTGTGACCTTCCTTGTGTGTCCAGCCAGACCCCAGTGTCTTCCCACATGGAAACACCCCCAACTCTGACAGACAAGCCGCCTCTGCCTGCTCCACCCAGCTCCCCCGTGCAGCCCTCTGGCAGTCCGGGGATCAGCAGGTGCGTGTGCTGCACCCCCTGCCACACCAAGGGGGACAGAGCTGCTGACCCCAACACTGCCAAACCCCACCGTGAGCTGTGCCCTATGCAAGGGGGTCAGGCCATTCCCAGAGCCCAGCCTCGTCCCTCTGGTAACCTTGAACCTGGATTCTTCCCGAATCCTGGGCAGGTGCCAGGCAGAGCCCCGAGGGCGGAGAGGAAGAGGAGGAGGAGGAGGCAGCACAGTGTCTGTCGGGGGTGTGTCCGTATGCCGAGTGTGTGCCATGGCTTTGCTCTGCTGTGGAGGCAGAACAGCTTCTGTGTGGCTTCGTCTGGCACGGGGAGACAGCAGCGAGGCGGCCAGGCCAGCCCTGAGGCTGCGGCCCAGCCCTGAGGAGGCCAGCCCAGCCCTGAGGCGGCCGGCCCAGCCCTGAGGCTGAAGGACAGCTCCCCACCCCCGGAGCACTGGGACTGCCCACAGCCCTGGCTCTGTGGGCTGGGAGGTGCTGGCCGGCACTAGGGCCTACCCAGACCTGCTCAGTGGGAGCCAGGGCCACCTTGTCCAGCTGCCCCTGTGTGCAGAGGGGTGTCCCAGCACGGTGTGTCCCCAGTGTCCCCTGTGGGTGTACGTGGCTGTGGTGCACACAGCAAGCTGAATGCTCTGCAGCTTCTCCCGTGGTCGAGGTGTCCTGTGGAGCTTTGCCGTGTCCGTGCCACTGTCTGAGGGGCCTGTGTGGCCCCACCTGGCATCTTACAGCTCTGCAGTTTGCACTGAAGTGTCAGCAGCAGTAGCCCCAGGGGACAGGCTCCCCTTGTCCTCGGTCCCTGTGCAGTGACTGTCTGTGTGAGGGGCTCCCCTGTTCTTGGCCTTTAACCTTCTCCAACTCTTTCTTCCAGATCTTTGGACCCCCCTCACTTATCCCTCAGATATTTACCCATGGAGAGCAGGTATTGTCCCACTGGTGTTTCTCTCACCCTTCCTCAGGGAGCTCTCTGGGGCCAGCCTGGACACCCATGGCAGGGTGTGAGGCAGGCTCTGGGGTCAGCCCACGCCCAGGCAAGCGGCAGGAGGAGAAGGAAAAGAGGAGGAGGAGACAGCACTCCTGACCCAGGCACTGCAGGGCAGCTGGAGAGCTTGAGTCCTGGGCCCAGCAGGAGCTTAGGGACTGACAGTTTTAGGGGGAAAGCAGATGAACTTCTTAAGCCAAACCTTGCGGAGCTCAGATGCCAGTGCTGGGCAGAAACAATGCCCCTGTGTGCCAGGAGAAAGAAAAGGCCAAGAGAGATGGATGTGGGTAACAGGGCCAGTCTCAGCATCTCTCACCTGTATTTCAGAACCATCTGCTCTGGGCTGGGTCTGGTTTGACCTGGCTGAGCCTCTCCCAAGACCAGGTTTGCCCAGCAGCTGCCAGGGGAGAGCAAGGCAGGGCTGTGGACAGGAGGGAGGAAGGTAGGGGCAGTGGGAGAGCTGCTCCTGCCCCGCTCACCCCTGGCCACAGCCGAGCCCTCTCCTGGCCCTCACCAGGGATGGGGCTGGGGTGGATTCAGAGACCCACCCTAGGCAAGTGTGGGGGCTGTCCCCAGCCCACACCTCTCCCCTGCTGTCTCCCCGTGCTGCCCCCGAGGAGCAAGGCTGCCCTGGAGGGGTCTCACACTGAGGCTGTGGTGTCCCAGCCGTGCTGGCACAGGGGCCCTGGCAGAGCCTGGCCTGGGATTTTGGCCACACTGCTCTCACCAGCAGGACTGGGGGTGTTCCACAGGCACCGTGCTGCTGAGTGTCCCCTCCTCCACCAGCAGGGACCCTCTCGCCTCCAAGGAGGGGCCCCTCTTCCCTCTCTCAGCAGAGAGCCCCGAGCACCCTGTGGCCCAGCAGCACTGAGCACTGCTGACCTCTGAGCACTGAGCACTGCTGACCTCTGAGCACTGAGCACTGCTGACCTCTGAGCACTGACCGCTGCCGAGAGCGGGGCCACGCGGGAGTGGCCGGAGGGCGAGGAGCAGGAGGGACGGGAAGGGAAGGGAAGGGAAGGGAAGGGATGGGAAGGGAGGGGCGGCCGCAGCAGGGGCTGACCGGGGCCGTCCCTGTCCCGTGCAGGCACCCGAGCCGGAGCTGGGGGAGCAGTACGAGCCCGTCTGCGACTCCACCTACAGCGAGGCCGAGTCGGCGGCTGCAGAGGTGCTGGACCTGCCTCTGCCCAGCTACTTCCGATCCCGGAGCCACAGCTACCTCCGTGCCATCCAGGCAGGCTGCTCCCAGGAGGACGACACGGGCTCCGTCCGCTCCATCTCCCCGCCGCCCACCGGCAGCCTCAGCGGCAGCAGGACCTTGCCCAGCAACAGCAGTGAGTGCCGCGGGGCCGGGGGGACACTGCTGTCACCACTGGGGGGACACTGCTGTCACTGCCCGGGGGACACTGCTGTCACTGCTGGGGGGACACTGCTGTCACTGCTGGGGGGACACTGCTGTCACTGCCCAGGGGACACTGCTGTCACTGCTGGGGGGACACTGCTCTCGCTGCCTGGGGGGACACTGCTGTCACTGCCCGGGGGACACTGCTGTCACTGCTGGGGGGACACTGCTGTCACTGCCCAGGGGACACTGCTGTCACTGCTGGGGGGACACTGCTCTCGCTGCCTGGGGGGACACTGCTGTCACTGCCCAGGGAACACTGCTGTCACTGCCTGGGGGACACTGCTGTCACTGCTGGGGGGACACTGCTGTCACTGCCCGGGGGACACTGCTCTCACTGCCTGGGGGACACTGCTGTCACTGCTGGGGGGACACTGCTGTCACTGCCTGGGGGACACGGCTGTCACTGCCCGGGGGGACACTGCTCTCACTGCCTGGGGGACACTGCTGTCACTGCCCGGGGGACACTGCTGTCACTGCCTGGGGGGACACTGCTGTCACTGCCCGGGGGGACACTGCCTGAGGGACACTGCTGTCACTGCTCAGGGGGACACTGCTGTCACTGCCCGGGGGACACTGCTCAGGGGGACACTGCTGTCACTGCCTGGGGGACACTGCCCGGGGGGACATTGCTGTCACTGCCTGAGGGAACACTGCTGTCACTGCCCGGGGTGACACTGCTCGGGGGGACATTGCTGTCACTGCCTGGGGGGACACTGCTGTCACTGCCTGAGGGACACTGCTCTCACTGCCTGGGGGGACACTGCTGTCACTGCTGTGGGACACTGCTCTCGCTGCCTGGGGGACACTGCTGTCACTGCCTGGGGGGGGACACTGCTGTCACTGCCCGAGGGGCACTGCTGTCACTGCCTGGGGCACACTGCCCTCACTGCCCGGGGGGACACTGCTATCACTGCCTGGGGGACACTGCTGTCACTGCCCAGGGGGACACTGCTGTCACTGCCTGGGGGGACACTGCTGTCACTGCCCGGGGTGACACTGCTTGGGGGGACACTGCTGTCACTGCTCAGGGGGACACTGCTGTCACTGCCTGGGGGACACTGCCCAGGGGGACACTGCTGTCACTGCCCAGGGGGACACTGCCCTCACTGCCCATGGGACACTGCTGTCACTGCCTGGGGCTATTGGGCATACCAGGCACCGGGCTCTGTACCTGCATCCCCAGCTGTGGCTGTCCATGGTTTTTGGGGGCGTGTTGGGGCTTGCTCGGTGCCTGAGGAGGGGCAGCAGCTGCTGTGGGTGCTGGGATGGCAGACGGGCTCTGGGTGCTGCCTCACAGCAGGTGTGACCAGCAGGTCAGGGGAGGAGACTCCCCCTGCCCTACCCTGCTCTCATGAGACCCCTCCTGCAGAGCTGCCTCCAGCTCTGGGCCCCTTAACACAAGGAGGTGGAACTGCTGGAGCAACTCCAGAGGATGCTGCAGAGATGCTCCAAGGGCTGGAGCCCCTCTGCTCTGGAGGCAGGCTGAGCGAGGTGGGAAGCTTTAACCTGGGCAAGAGGAGACCCCAGGAAGATCTTAGAGATTAGTGAGGTGCTTGCACAGGCTGCCCTGAGAAGCTGTGGCTGCCCCATCCCTGGAAATATTCAAGGCCAGGTTGGACAGGACTTGGATCAACCTGGTCTAGTGGAAGGTGCTCCTGGCCAGGGCAGGGGTGGGGCTGGATGAGCTTTAAGGTCCTTTCAACCCAAACCATTCTGTGACTCTGTGACCCACAGAGAGGCCCCAATATCCCTGGCTGTGGGGTACAAACAGGTCTTGCACTGAGTTTCAAGGCACTAACCAGCCTCCCAGAGCCCAGCATCCCTCTGCTGAACCATGGCAGCATTTCCACGATGCTCCAAGTCCCTTGATCTGCTTCACTTTGCATCATTTTCTCCAAGGCAGCCTGTGCCCTTCCTGGCCCTGGCCAGCCCCAGTGCTCCAGATGGGGCTCAGGTGAACCACAAGGTGTGAGGAGCTGAGAGGTCCCATTCTGGGGATAATTTTGGGAACTGGTTAGCAAAGGTGATACCTTTGTGTTCCTGAACGTGGTGGTGCCTGTAGATGGTGCAAGGCAGGTGCCAGAGCAGGCAGGAGGAATCCAGAACCTCCCAGGGTTGTCTGTGGGGGCAGCCTGTCCCATCCCCACGGGGATGCCGGGGTCAGGCCCAGCAGGACGGTGCCTCTCAGCACCAAGGGGGGCTCAGAGGAGCCTCAGCTCATCTGCTGTGGGCAGAGCTGCCAGAGCACTGAGGGGGGCTCTCAGTGGGAGACAGCACATCCCAGCTCTGGGCAGAGTGGGGAGTGGGGAGGAGGCAGCAGCAGCCTCCCTGCCTGGCTCCAGGCCTTGTCCCTGGAGATGTGGGCATGGCCAAACCTCTCCCTTCAGTGGTCTGAGCTGCAGAGGCACCCCAGTCGAGGTGCACAGCATGAGGCAGGAACTGGAAGACATCCCCTGGGAGGGATGGGCTGTTTGCTCAGCCCTGTCCCTCCTTCCTGCCACCCTCTGTGCATCTGTCACCCTCTTCTGTCCCCCACTCCTCCCTCCTGGCTGCCCCTTTCCCCCAGCCCTCTCCTTGCTGGCTCAGCACTGCTCAGCTCGCTGTTGCCACAAGTCCAGGCTGACACAGGGCAGCAGCAGCAGGCACAGCACAGATCCAGGCAAAATGCCTGATGCCACCTCTCTCTGACAGGAGCCAGCACAGTTCTGCTGCTTCCCACAGCATCCCCAAGCCCTTCACGTTGGCTGCTGGGGCTTGGGGAGGGAAGGAGTTCTGGTGGGGGCTTGGGTAGCAGAGAGGAGCATCTGTGGTTGTGCATGCACAGGATGTGGGAAGCAGGAGACACATCTGGACAGCACTCACACCTCTAATCAGCCATCTGGGCTCAGATCCCCTGCAAATCATGGAATTGTTTTGGTTGGAAAAGCCCTCTAGGATCATTGAGTCCAACTGTTAACCCAGCACTGCCAAGGCCACCACTAAGCCATGTCCCCAAGTGCCACATCCACAAGTGTTTTGAACACTTCCCAGGGATGGTGACTCCACCACTGCCCTGGGCAGCTGTGCCAGTGCCTGAGCACCCTTTCCATGAAGAGTTTTCCCTAATACCCAATCTAAACCTCCCCTGGTGCAACTTGAGGCCATTTCCTCTCATCCTGCCACTTGTTCCCTGGGAGCAGAGCCCGATCCCCACCTGGCTGCCCCCTCCTGTCAGGGAGTTGTAGAGAGTGAGTTTCCCCCTGAGCCTCCTTTTCTGCAGGCTGAGCCCCTCAGCTCCCTCAGCTACTCCTGGAGCCCCTTCCCCAGATCTGTTTCCTTCCCTGGACATGTTCCAGCCCCTCAATGTCTTTCTTGTCACAAGGGCCCAGAAATGGACACAACACTTGAGGTGCCTCACCAGGGACCACTGCCCGGGTCCTGCTGCCACACCATGGCTGGTACAGGCCAGGTGCCCTTGGCCTCTTGCCCAGCTGGCACACCTGGCTCATGTTCAGCTGCTGGTGATCAGCACCCCCAGGGCCTTTCCTGTGCATCCCTGGGGCTCTAAGTGCCTGCTGGTGTCGGAGAGGGGCCTCCTGAGCAGCAGGTGGCAGCTTGGTGGCATCAGTCTGGACGCACAGGGAGAGTGGGTGCACTGTCACCTGCAGGTGTAATGGTCACTCGTGGCCTCTGCTCCACACAGGGCTCTGGGGTGACACCAGTAAGAGCCCTGACCCAGACACATCCCAGGGATGCCTTTCCTCATGCAGCATCTGTGCTGTACCAGCCCAGAGGAATGGGCACCACCAGGCTTTTGTCTGTGTCGGGACACATCCTAGGGAGGCACCAACAGCAGCAGTTCTGGGGCCAGCACAGGCTCCTTGTTCCCTGAGGGCCCTGTGGGGGTCGGATGCTGAGGCAGAGGCACTCGGGCACTGTCAGAGGGCAGGAGGAGGGGCAGCCAGCTCCGTGGGGTGTGTGGGAGCTCGGGGGAGAGCCCTGACAGCTGTCACACCCCTGCCCCGCCAGTTCCTCCCACTAATGCCTGTGTCACCGGCACATTACAAGGCAATTAGCTCCCATTTGACAGCCAGCGAGACAGATGATGAGCTGCCCTTGATCAGCCTTAAACAAACCTTTGTGCCTTGCGCAGCCGGAGACTCAAAAGCCCCAGTGGAACCTATTCCTCTAATTGCCAGGCATGTGGTGACAGCCGCGCTGGCTCCCCAGCACCACAAAGGGCTCCCCAGCCCCGTCTCCTGCTTATTAGAGGCAGCTCTGGGAATTGCTTGTTTAATAGACTGTTTGCAATGCAGAGTGGAATATTTGATGTCCAGGGGAAACAGGAAAGCAGAGGTGAGCAAGCAAATGCAGCAGGGAAAGCTGACATCAAGGCAGTTCTACTCCAGCTCTTCCCAGTCCTCCTTGTGCCATCTGGGAACACCGCCCTTGCTCAGGACATCCTGCCCTGGGGTTCAGCAGCCTGTTCCCAAAAAGCTCAGGTGTCCAGCTCCTTGTCCTGTGTCCAGATCTCTTGCAGGGAGGCCGGGGCTGCACGCATCTTGTGCCCATCCTTCTACCAGAACTTTGCCAAGCCCAGGCTGGGCAGGAGAGCCCTACCTGGGAGAGAGAATCCCAAAGGTTGGGACAGAACAGCTGCCTCTGTCTCCCACCTGCTTCCTGTCTTTGTAATGCTTTTGTTTCCCTGTTTATGACTAAATTAGAAAGCCAGCTTCCAGGCCCATGGCTGTGCTGGGGAGCCTGCCCTGCCCCAGGAGGAGGCACATGCCAGCCCAGTCCCCTGGCACTGATGCTCTTGCAGGGACAGCAGGGCTGTGCTTAGGAGCAAGGACAAAGTGCTTGCACCCTTCATTGTGCTGGCCCACTCCCCCAGGGGCTGGCTCACTGTGGGACGAGTTTCCACGGCTTCTGAGAAAGTCATGTGGCTGCTGGGAAAGTCGTGTATCTTCCTCCTCCTCCTCCTCCTCCTCCTCTGTGTGCCGTGATCCTGGTCTCTGTGTAGGCAGGTGATTGCTGTTGCACTCCTCTTGGCTGTCATGGCCTTCTCTCCTGTGTGGGGAAGCAGCAGTGCTGGGAAGGCTCAGGGTGCTCACACCAGGCCAGGAGCCGTCGCTCAGCCAGGGGTGAAGCACCACTGTGGCCCCTTGCTAATCCCACCAGCCTGAGCTGACCCCACACAGCCTTTGGGAGGGACTGTTATCATTCCCTTCAGATTTTCTCCTTCTTTTTGACCTAGATTTCACGTTCCAGAAATAGCTTTCTCTGACATACAAGCAGGAAAGGGATTAGAGGGAGAGCATGTGTGTGTATGTGTGTGCCAGGGAAAGATTTCTGTTGCATGCTCCATCAATGTTTGCAGAGGAAAAAAGGGCACGTACACACGTTCTGTGATGTTTTCATGTGTCTGTGGGACAAAAAGAAATTCGTGACAGCTGTTTCTGTCCACATTTGCCAGTTGGTTTTTCACCTCTGATCTTTCCCTTGTTGTGATGGAAACTCCAGCAGCGCCCTGTGCCCAGCCAGCGCTGCTCTTTTCCCCAGGAAGCCGTGCCATGGCCACAGCCCCGCTCTCAGCTCCACCCCCAAACCCAAAGCATCTCTCTGTCTGTGCCTGGTGCTCTTTGCTGCCAGCTTTCAGCGCTCCCACGGGCAGCACCCGGGCTGTCAGCTTGCTGCCTGCTGCAGGCACGTGTCTGGCACACAAAACCAGCTGCAGTGGGTTTGAGCCCACAGAAATGCCCAGGTCCCCGGGATGGGGGGAGCTGCAGCCACACTGGGGGATGCTGTGCTGGCACAGACAGACATGGAGGAGGTGAGCACGGCTCCAAGGTCCTGGCCAAGCCTGCCTTCTCCCAGCAGGGACCATCTACAAAGGAGCAGAAACAAAGGCAGCTGCCAGCATTTCCCTTTGCTGATATGGTCAGAATGACAAATCCTTCTTGTTGCTTGCTTTTATCATCTTTGATAGCAGAGAAGGGAGTTGGTGCTGTCCTTGTGGGAGAGGAGAAGCTGCCCTCTGGGAGGGCAGCACCAGGAGTCCGTGCAGGGTGCTGTGCTCTGCCCGTGAGGAGAGCTGGCTGGAGGGCAATGTGCCAGCTACACAGACACCTGAGGTCTCTCCTCAGGCCAAGGGGCCTGGTGGCAGCCCCACGTGCTGGCCATCCTTGCGACCCAGGTGAGCACAGGGCTGCCCTGACACCAGTCACAGGTGCCCCTTTGTGTCCCCTCTGTCGGTGATGCTCAGCCCCGTGGCCACAGGGCTCGTGCCATGGCTGGGGCAGCCCTGCAGCAACCAGCACAGCCTTAGCCAGACAGACACACGTGTGCCAGGAGGGCAGGGCTGGGTGGGGTTGAGTGAGCCTCTGCAAACAGCCTGGAGCATTTTCATCTCGTCAGACAGTGCAGGCAAATGAGGGTTTCTTTGTGTACATCTTGGTTTGGGTTGCTTTTCTTCTCCTTCACGCTCTCCCATTATCTTTTCCATCTACTGAGCCATGACCTGGCTATTTCTGAGGGTTCGGGAAGAGACTGGCAGTTCAGAGCTACCTGGGAGAGCCTGGACTGAAAACAAGCTTTCCTTTTTCCCTTGCTAGTCAGCAGAGTGGGGAGGCCCTAGGCTGAGGGTCCCAAGGCTCAGGGCTGACTCTGTGACCAAACCCTCCTGCAGCCCCCATTGTGCTGCTGCTTCCAAGGGCAGAAGCCGCAAATCCGCAGCGATTCGGTCGCTGAATGCCGAGGGCGGCGGCAGCTCGGTCCTTGCCTGCGGAGCCGGCAGCACTGGAGCTCAGCGCGCTGTTTCTCACGGCGCTTTGATCGCTCCTCGCTGCAGACCAGCCCTTCTGCGAGCGCCGGGAGCTCAGCGAGTCACCGATAAATCACAGCGTCAGGGAGCGATGGTAGCAGCGAGGGGCCGGGGCAGCACCGCTGCTCGCACAGCCACAGCCCTGCCCAGCCGGGCACCACCAGTGCCCACACCAGGCTGGGCTGGCGGGCACCCGCTGCCCATCTCGGTCAGGCACCGCACAGAGTGACTGCGGCCTCGCAGAGCTGTCGCCAGCCCCGGTCCAGGGGAGCCTTGTGCTCAGCTCCGTGTGTTGGCGCAGGATCTGAGGGATAGAGGTGGATGCTCCTGCAGCACCCAGGGTTCTGCCCAGCAGGTTCTTCCCGCACGCTGTGCCAGCCCTGCTCCCCTCCGCACCTCTGTCATCCATCAGCCCTGCGCTGGCAGCCCCAGGGGAGGCACAAAGCACGGACCCACCACGCTGCCCGCACCCGCTGAGGCTCCGCTCCCTCGGCCCGTGCCCAGCGGGGCAGCAAATCTGGGACCGGAGAAAACATCCGCAAGGGAAACCTCCTCGTCCCGCTCGTTCCTTTTCCATGTGTTTCCCTCTGCACCGGGGGGTTCCCCTGGGCGATGCTGCAGGAGGTGCGCGGCGGCAGCGCTGCCCCCCTGCACCCGCCGCCCACGGGGGTCCCACGGGGGGGCTCTCTCAGCCAAGCCCACGGTTGGCGTGGGTGGCAGCGCGGCCGCGCTGTGGAAGATGTCACCGCCGCTGCCGCGACAAGGAGACAAAGCTCCCGCGTGGGGTGGGAGCGGCAGCCGCTTTGTTCAGCGGCGCTGGGCTCCCCCCGCGGCAGCGGCGGTGAGACAGCGGCTGCCTCCGCCCGCGTCCCCTCTCGGCACCGCCGGGGGTCCCGAGGGTCCCGGCCGGGTGTCCGGCGGGGCGGAGGGACCCGTGCGGCCGTGGGAGTGCGGCGGGGCGGGCCCGGGGCGGTGCCGCGGCCCGGGGCGGTGCCGGGGCCCGGGGCGGTGCCGTGGCCCGGGGCGGTGCCGGGGCCCGGGGCGGTGCCGGGGCCCGGGGCGGTGCCGGGGCCCGGGGCGGGGCGGGCCCGGGGCGGGGCTGCCGTTTAATGCGCGGCCCCGCCCGGGCGCGCGGCCGGAGCGGCGGGCGGGCGCGGTGAGTGCGGCGGCGGCTCCGCGCGTCTCCTCCCTTCTCCAGCGGCGGCCGCACGAGCAGCCCGAGCGGCCGCGGACCGCGAGCGGCCCCGCCGGCGGCTCGTCCTCCTCTTCCTCCCCTCCGCGGGACTCAGGCCGGGCCGAGCGCCCCTCGCCCCGCGCCCCCCCCGTCTCTCCGATCCCCTCCGCCCCTCTTTGTGTCTCCCATGGCTTTGTGTCTGGAGCTCCTCAGGCAATGTGAGTGACCGCGCGAGCGGGGGGCCGAGCCGGGCCCTGCATGGCTGCGGGCGGGGGTGCCGCCCCCTCCCTCCCTCCTTCCCTCGCTGCTGCCGCTGCTCCGCCGCTTGCCGGGCCCGCCGCCCCTTCCGCTTCCCACGCGCGTCCCGGGCCTCCGTGGGAGCGCCGGGGCCGCCCCGCCGGGCTCCGGGCTGGGCTGGGCTGGGCTGGGCTGTGGGGGCCGCTCCATCCTCCTCCTCCTCCCCCGCATGCCGCCTGCGCCGCGGGGAGCCGGGCCCGGGCGGGGGTGGGCGCTGCCCCGGTGCCAGCCCCGCTGTCCCCGGGGGCCGCGCGGGGTCAGGCCGGTGCCCGGCCCGGCGCTTCAGGCCGTTAAGGAGTCCCTGGGTGCCGCGGGGAAGGAAGCGGCGCTTCGCTAAACGCCTTCCCCGCCGGGGGACACGGGCCCTTTCTTTAGAGAGGCGTTCGGATTCTTCCTCCCCTGGAGAAGAAAAGGGAATTGTCTGGGCGAGGCACGGAGCTGAAGGCTGACATTTCGCAGCGCAGCGAGCTGGCACCTCCCGGCCGGAGCTGGCTCTGAAAAGTCTCTTTTTTTAGCCTGGGAGAACAGGTCCTGGTTGAAGGTACCTGGTGTGGCAGCCCGGTCTCTAGCCGCCTGCCCTGTGCAGGAGTTGAGGCTGAATCCCTGGGGATTTAACCGCAGGTGCAACCCGCCTTTGGTGTGCCTTGCAGGAGGGTGGGGATGTTACCGTTGGTTGTGAGCAGTCAGTAAATGTAGCTCTTAATTTCTACTCCAGTCTTAATTGAGAGACTCGAAAAGGAGGATCGTTTGCAGGATGCTGTTGTTAGGACTGATATCGCTTATTCTGCAAAGACCTTGACCCCCGGGTGTGCAGGAAATGTCTTTGAGATGGGAATGGAATTAGGACTTCTGAATCCTAGGCTGTAGCTTGTCACTTGGGGGAGGAAAAGAAGAAAAGGGAGGAAAAAAAAGAAACCCCACAGCATGTGGCATTGAATCCTAAAATAAATTCCAATCATGTGGGATGATAACAAGCCAGATTGCCAAGTCGTGTAAGTTGGCAGACTTGACTCCAGAGGGTCCAAATTACTTTGCTGGTAATTGCTCTTCCAACAGGCATTTGGTGCTGTGGAGTTCCATGTTCTTGGAGGCGTGGAGAAAAGTGTAACTATTGATCAAATTCTGTCTGTGAGGCTTTCTGATAAGTATTGATGTGTGTCTGTACCCAGATATTCGCAGGAGGGTTATCTGCAGAGTTTGCCCGTTGTTGGCAGGCGTGGAAAGCCTATAAACTCATCTTTAAGGTGCAAATGGCCAACTGCCACGTGCTATTTTTGCTTCTGGCTCGCTACGTCTGTCCCACTTCTGTGGTGGCAATGTAACTTCGGGGTGCAGCTGAGGGCCCCAGGATCTGCAGCTGTGGCCCTGGAAGTGCTGGAGTGTCACTGCTGCACGCTGGAAAGGACGAGGAGACCCTGGGCAACAAAGGTGATGATGGGAGAGCTTGGTTCCTGTGCAGTGGGATCTGGCAGAGTGCATCGTGCTGGGAGTCCTGCAGGTCCCTGTGTGGCAGCGTAGCCGGTCCTGTGGGGGTGACACGGGCAGGCACTGGACTTGATTGCTGTGAGAGCTGTTTTCTTTTTAATGAAGCATCAGTCTCATCACAGAATTTAAAGCAAGGTAGCAGTTTACAGCACTCATGTACAGCACAGCAGTAGCAACAGCAGCAGCTCCATGCAGCCCCAATAGACCCCAATAGCTGTTTTCAAAAGCTCCTTACAATAGCTGTTTACAATAGCTCTTGATTTCTCCATTACAAAGCATCTTAAAGACTTTTCATCTAATAGTATATTACTAAAAATTACAGACAGTTGTTTTGACCAACCAGCTATAGCACACGTACACCTGTTTTAAACAATAGTTGTTTGTAAGCTTCTCTATTAACAATACACAATACTTTTATTAAGCTTAAGGCCTCCTACTATCTTGTCTGGCATATGTTTTTTCTGCAGTGTTATGACTTATTCAGGCCAAACCTAAAAACTCAGCCTTTGTTTTCCATGTCCTTGCTCGCTATACTATTATATACTACTGTATCTTTCTTAGTTCCAAACTTTTCTCAGTTGCTGCAAATTCTGAGATCTCACCTTTTTCTGTTTGAGGCCTGCTTTTTCAGCTCCTAAAAATCTTCTTTTGCTTTTAGTGTTTCCCACAGGCTCCCAGCACACGTCCTCAGCTCGTTTTGCTCACAGCTCTGCTGTCAGTCGCTGGGTAGTCGGGTGCTTGATCAGTGTGTGCAGTTTGGACTTGTGGATGTTTCTGACAGCTCAGCTCAAGGTTATTCTGCTGCTCCAGCCTGATGCATGGAGACCTGCTGCTCCGTGAGCGTGTTCCTGGCTGTGCCTGCTGCCAGAGCGAGAGAAGTTTAAAAGCTTTTAATTGGCAAGTAATGACAGCCAGGCTGTCATTAGTTACCCAGGCTGTTGTACATTTACAAATAGCTGTGCCAGTTCTTGTCTCCTGTATGGGTTTTCTTGCTGTTTGACTGGGGAATGGTCTGGAGTGAACCAGTCACTGCACTGTGTGAAAGTCACTGTGACACTTGAATTTTTCTCATAACCCACTTCACGCACACCTGCAGAGGGAAACCTGCAGAGCCGTGGTGCAGCAGGGCTTGGTCGTGCCTCTTCAGCTGAAACTCTTGCTCTGTGCAACCTGCATAACAGCCTCAGATATTTTTTAATGGATTGAGGATGCATAATTGGATTCAGAGCAGTGCAAGTTACAGGGACATATGTGAGTTGGAAGGATTAAGGCTGTGCAGGCGGGTGGCCTTGTTCAAGAAAAATCCACTTTAATTTCTGCAGTGAAAAGTTGTCAGTGTGTTTTCTATCAGAGCAGATTTAAAAGGGAGGGGAGTGGTGCTAAGTATGATTGCTGTTTGCTGTGAAAGGAGATTAGAGTTCAGGCTGTCGGATAAAGTTCTGTGAGGACTGGAGTTGGGAGTGGTGAATTCGGGTCTCTCCAGAAGAGCTCATAGAAAAATGAGTTTCTTTCCCTTCTCTCCTGGTCTCCTACCTGGAAAGAAGAAGTGAGGTGCAGAATGACACCAGGGTTTGACATAAGCTGCCTTTAAACAGGCAAAAGTTAAACTATTTGCAGATGGGCCAGTTTAGGACAGGAGAAAACATTTAGAAATGCTGTCCGCTTCAATTTGTCTTGCAGAATTTATTAATTGCTGGCCCTTTTGGTGCAGATCAGTGCATTAAATACCAAGCTTCTGTCCCCTGGAGAAGCAAGAAAAAAAACAACAGCCCCAACAGTCCTGAGCTGGGCATCAGCCCTGAGCTTCACTTCTGCTCTGCCAGGGTCTGCCTTGTGAATGCAAAAGGCACCATTGCAAAAGCATTTGTGATTTTCATTGAAAACAGTGAGGTAGGTGCTCAGATCCATCTGCCCACGTCAGTCTGGTCTCTAATTAAATGGGCAGCACTAGGTAGGGCAGTGCCAGTGTTTACACAGCTCAGTGTGCGCTGCTGTCACAGAAGACAAGCTGTGTCACACACAAGCACTGCTGGGGGAGTGTCACACACAAGGACTGGGGACCACTTCATTTCTGTAGAGCACAGGGCTGTGAGTGAGGCACTGCCAGGCATCTTCCCAAATTTCTGTACATCTAGGAAGACAGGTGAGTTCTGATTCTTTCCTCCTTCCCTCCTTGGTGCTGGTCGTGGTTTTGCACTGTGAATTGCCAGTAAAGGCAGACACAGGCTGGGTGCTGGGTGCCCACACAGGTGCTGCAGCATCACCTGGGCTGAGCAGGAACTGGGTTATCCCCACTGCTCTGCAGGGTCTCAGGGCAGTGAAGTTTGGGAGCAAAAGGGACATGAAACCAGTTTCTAAGGGGACTCACCTGAGCCAGGCTGTAGCTTGGTGCATCAGACAGCAGTGCTCAAAAAGAAAACAGTGGATGTGCAAAAGTTTTAAACCTTAGCACTAGTATTTACATCAAGGACGTGCTGACAGTCAAGTCCTGTGTATCCCATTTAGTGCTAGTCATTCAGACATCCAGGTTTCACTGCAGTGATCTTCTCTGAACCGAGTTCCAAGAGATCAAAGCTTTAGCTGCTGTTTTGTCTCTCCAGTTTGAAGTTTCACCAAGAAACTTGAGTGGTGAATGTTTCAAAGGTAAACTTTTACCTGTGGTGCAGGTCTGTCAGAGCTGGAATTAAAGTGGAGATCAGAAGTTGCTTGTGCCTTTCTGCTGATGTGTTGTCGTGGTGCAAGGTGATGTTTGATGAAAGCCAAAAGCAATTTAAGAGCTCATAAAAGGGAATTTTTATTACAAGTTGTTTTCTTAAGATTAGTCAAACTTGTAAGTATTATTTGTCTTGTTTTGTTTCTATTCTGGGAGTGGTTGAGATCTACCTGAACAGGACCCAGCCAGGCATTTGCTGCCTGCAGGAGAGATCTCCAAGCCTAAAGTTTCTACCCAGAGTGGGCATATCTACAGCTGCATTGGATTAGAAGTTTAAAATTGGGAAGTTAAAGCATGGATGCTGCATCCCTCTTAGGCCTTACACATAAGCCAGCTACCTGTATCTGAAGGTAGAGAAAGTGTCCCAAAGGCTGCTGTGGAATTGTCCCCAAGGGAGTGCCAGGACCCTCGTTAGGAGCCGTGTCTGTGCTTGGCTGCCAGCCTGCTCCGTGCTGCTCTGAGGAGAACAGCGTGTGCAGGACAGGGCCTGGGCCAGCACGCTGTGGCAGGGCTCTCAGGTCACTGCAGTGGCTGTTTTGTTGGGAACCCTCCTTCCCCTTGCTTGGATCCTGAGGCTTTTCAGTCCTCCAGCGTGCCCAAACACACGGGGTCCTGAGTTACAACATTTCTGTGCAGGAGCTGTGTAGGCTTTGGTGCACTCTGTTAGCAGCTGCTCCAGCAGCAGGCTCAGACTGGGAATTCTGGCCTCTCAGCACTGCTGCTCTGAGCACAGCAGGCTTCCAGGGGTGCAGGACTGCTGTAATGCCCAGCCTTGTACAGCCTGGGGGCTGGAACTTGCCAGGGCAGAAGGTGGCTTTGAGGAGATGGGTACTGGTGGAATGGAGCTGCAGAACTTCTCCCAGTGCCTGAACCGATGTTTAGTCTGATCCCTTGGAAGTACAAGGGTGTTGGACAGTGCTTGCACCTCTGGAGCTGGACAAAGCAGCCACTTTATTTCCCAAGTATTGGGTTTCAGTGATGCTCAGTTGCAGCGTGCCAGGCCCTGAGCAGGGAACCCTCCATGCTGGGAAGCAGAGCCCCGCTCAGCAGCAGCCTGTTGCCTTGGCCACGGTGCTGCTGCTGCTGCTGTTGGCCTTGGTGCTTGGCACAGGTTCAGTGTCAGCGTTGCTGTCACCCTGCAATCTCCTCAGGGCTGCCCTCCCAGCGGTGTGGTGCTACACATTTGCTTTTATCGCTGCTCCATTGAGGGCCCTGCTGGAGATGAGTGCTGCAGAGTCACCGGGTGCTGAGGGGACGCTGCCAGAGCAGCTCTGCAAGCCCTGCTCCCTCCCAGCTGTTGCTCTCGCAACATGGTAATATCTAAGGGTAAAGCTCTTAAAATAGTTTGACATTGTTCATTTGCATTAGTCATAGCAAGTTTTGTTAAAAGTTCTTTTCGCCCCTCTTGGCTTTCAATCTGTTTTTCCAGGCTTAATTGAAGTCCGTCTATAAATTGGACAAAGCTTTCATCTACTGCCTGCTTGATAGTAGAAAAATGCTGTGTAGGAACAGAGTCAGTGGGTGTGAGGAGCAGTGATGTCTTTGCAGCAGTAGCTATGTCTTGTAGAGCTGCTTCAGGCAGCGTGTTTGCTTGGTCTGGGGGTTTCTGGAGGTCACCTTCTGCAGCAAGTTGCTGAATTGTTAGGTTCCTCTGATTTGGATCATTATGATAGGTGTCTGATAATGTTTTTAAGTGTTTTTTCCACCGTCTTTCCCATAACATGTATTCAGCAGGGGTAAGAAGGCAGGTGATAATATTTTTAATATCATGTGGTACAAATGTGTAGGCAGAGAAGGTAGCTTCCAGTAGATTTTTTTAAAAAGTGTGAACTTCTACCATGGTCAAACACTGAGCCAGGCTGACTGGGGGATTCAGGGCTTTGGGGAAGGCAGACAAAAGGCCTGGATGGCTGCTGCTGTGAATGCTGCTCCCTGTCAGCTGTCACAGCCTGTGCACGCAGCTCTGACAGCCCCGCGTTTCCTCACACCCACCAGGGCCCCTGTGAGCCCCGGCCAGCGGGATCCCTGCCTTCTGAATGTTCATCTGTGTGATGCTTTAATTCCTGTTTGTAGTGCCATCAGGACTGATGACATGTGCAGGGTTAAGAGATAAAAGGGAGAACGTCTTGAATGGCATTGTCAGGGCAGCGACTGAGGACGAGCCTCTGCTCCCAGGCAACCAGCAACAGGATGAGGGGACGTTGTCCTTAAGCTGTTTAGGTTGGACATGAGGAGGAATTTCTTCACAGAAAAGGGTGGTCAGGCACTGGAAGGGCTGCCCAGGGAGATGGTGGAGGCGTCCAGGGAAGGCCTGGACGTAGCATTCAGCGCCCTGGGCCGGTGACAAGGCGAGGATCGGTCACAGGTTGGACTCGGTGGTCTCAGAGGTGTTTCCCAGCCGAAGCGATTCAGTGATTCTGTGACAGCCGGAGCCGGCTGGGCCCCGGGAGCCCTGGGCTGGAGCCGTGGGCTGGAGCCGGGCGATGCCCAGCTCTTGCTAGCCAGACGTGCTCGGAGTGGCTTTCCCACACAAACGGGACGGGGAGAGCGCTGCTGCGGGGGTGGCGCCGGGGGCTGCAGGGCCGGGGCTCCCGGGGGCTGCGGGGCCGGGGCTCCCGGGGGCTGCGGGGCCGGGGCTCCCGGGGGCTGCAGGGCCGGGGCTCCCGGGGGCTGCAGGGCCGGGGCTCCCGGGGGCTGCAGGGCCGGGGCTCCCGGGGGCTGCAGGGCCGGGGGTCCCGGGGCTACAGGGCCGGGGCTCCCGGAGCTGCAGGGCCGGGGCTCCCGGAGCTGCAGGGCCGAGGGTCCCGGGGCTGCGGGAGGGTCCCGGGGCTGCGGGAGGGTCCCGGAGCTGCGGGCGGGTCCCGGGGCTGCGGGAGGGTCCCGGAGCTGCGGGCGGCCCCCGCTCGGCCCCGGCGCTGCCGGCCCGGCCCCGGGCGCGCTTTGCGGCCGCCGCGCTTTGCAGCAGGGCCGTAGGGCGCGGTGAGCGCCGGCCGGGCCGGGCCGTGCCGTGCCGGGCCAGGCCGCTCCCGTGCCGGCTGCCGGCCGGGCCAGCCCCCGCAGAGCCGCGCAGCCCCCGGGCCGCAGCGGGGCCCGTGCTGGGCGAGCTCCGAGTCCCGCTCCGAGAGCGCCCTGCGCTCTGTCAGTGTGCAGGAACGGCCCCGGCCTGTCAGCCCCGGTGTCCTGGGCAGGGAATGGGGCAGCTTCGGGGGCTCAGCGTGGAGAGGAGGCTCAGGGGCACCTTGTGGCTCTGCACAGCTCCCTGACGGGGAGGATCAGCCTCTGCTCTCAGGGAACGGGGACAGGCGGAGAGGGCTCAGTCTACAGCTGCACCAGGGGATGTTCAGGTCGGACATTAGGAGGAATTTCCTCACAGAAAGGGCAGTCAAGCCGTGGAATGGGCTGCCCAGGGCAGTGGTGAGGTTACCGTCCCTGGAGGTGTTTAAAGAAAGACTGAAGGTGGCCTCAGCCATGGTTTGGTTGACAAGGTGGTGTTGGGTCACAGGTTGGACTCAGTCTCAGAGGTTTTGTCCATCCTGATTGTTTCTGTGACAGCAGTGTGCTGTCCCAAGGGGATGGATGCACTGCCTGTCCTTTCCCAGGGACAGCAGTGCCCAGCTGGCAGCACCCTGCAGTGCCCAGCACCCGTGGGTTGCATGCCCAGAGTCGCTGTGGCACAGCAAAGCAGAGTCCAGGCTGCCCTGAGTGCAGCAGAACCAGGCCAGCCATCGCTGCTGGTGGCAGCAGTAACTTTGAAGCACTGTCTGCTTTCTCCTGGCAGTGCCTTTTGTGCGCTTACCTTTGATTTATATTTTTTTTTTCAACGGCTCTGAATATCTTGGGTGTTGGGGGAGGCAGCTCTAAAAATAACTTTAGAGGCTGGTTATTTCCAAAGCTGTTATTTCTGCCTCTGCCTGTTTCTTTCCCTTCTGTAGCTAATGGCTTTTTCTGCTGCTGCAAGGCCTGGTTCACAGAGAAAACACAGAAAATCCTGTTTTCTGCTCTGTGCTCGTTCTTGCTCTGTTAGCAAACATGCTCTGGGTGTGGGTGATGGTGTGTGTGCAGGCAGCAGGTGCATGTGATTGCAGATCTGGGTGAACGAGCTGGTAAAGCAGGAACACGGAGTCCAGAGTGTACTAAAGAATGAACACAAACCTTTTGAAGGGTCGAGCTCCACCACTTGCAAATTGGAGCCACTCGGGTGCAGCTGTGCAGAAGCCGTGTGCCAAAAGGCGTCTCCTCTTTGAACCGGCTGTGCTCAGAGGTGACAGTGGCTTGAGGAAGTCCCATTGTCCCATTTCTCAGGCATGTGGCACAGGATGGCTCGTTTTTAGTGGTGGATCCCAGCAGGAACCCCAGTCACTGTTGGTGCCGTACCTCAAGTTCTGCTGCTGCATGTGAAGTAACCTCACCTGACAGATGTAGGGGCTGGTACAAGGCTTGTGTACAAAGACTCTCAATTGAATGGATTATGACTGAAAAATGCTTCTGCAGAGGTTGTTGAGGGCACCTGTTAAATCTAATTTATCCTAATTCTTATGGTGTGATGCTTTTCAGCATCTTTTTTTTTTTTTTTTTGCTAAGGTGACTCAGTTTTGGGCAGCTGTGGCTCTTATCACAAAGCAGCTGCCAAGCAGATTGCTGCCCTGCCTCCACATGCCATGAG
Organism: Phylloscopus trochilus trochilus; assembly: GCA_016584745.2. NCBI lineage: Eukaryota > Metazoa > Chordata > Aves > Passeriformes > Phylloscopidae > Phylloscopus > Phylloscopus trochilus. The sequence continues at coordinate 12,852,587 of WQNJ02000005.1, forward strand.
TGTGCCAGTACCAGGAACCTGTGTCCTCTGCCAGCATTGAATGGAATTGCTTTCCCATGGAATTGCAGGAGAGGAGCACAACAGGGCTGCTCCCAGGAGCTGTGAGAAGCAGCATTACCTGTGGAGGTTTAACCTCCAGTGTGTGCAGAGTTTCTGTGCTCCAGTGGCTGTGTTAGGTGCTGCTCTCCTTGCTCCAGGTGCCCTGACTTTGTGCAGTGCCTCACACCTTCAGGCTTCCTTTTGTGGGCAGTTTGTGCTCAGCTTGTTCCTGCCTGCTGCAGCTTTTGGGCTTGATGGAGAAAAGGAAAATATGGTGAGTGTACAGCATGTCACTGGTGTTTAATGGGCTGAATGTATGGCCAAAGTGGAGGTGCCTCAGGCTGGCAGCCTGACTGGACCACTCCAAGCAGCTGCTCTCCCTGGGGAATTCCTCGAGCTGTGCATTGCTTCTGGCCACTCTGGAGCCATCGAGCAGCTGCCTCATCTCTGGGACTGCAGCAAGTGCTTCCTGATCAACCTGGATCAGCTGGAGTCAGATCTGGCACTGTCACAGTGCTACAGGCTCTGGCTGAGATTGCTCCTGTGTGTGTCCTGTTTGGAGGCTGAAAACAAAACAACGTGGGTATTCAGAGGGTCCAGATCTTGTTCAATCCATCCATCCCAAACCCTGAGTGTGCTTCATCCCTGCACATGTGTGTGTGGGATGAAGGTGGAGCCTTAGCTGGTGTGAGTCACTGTGCATTGCGGCCTGGGCTTGGTTTCTTTTGTGTGTGCCCCTGCACACGTGTGTGTGCTGCTTGTGGCAGGCTGAAAGGCACCTCAGCCTGGGGGCTCTGCCTGAGCTCAGGGGCTGAGCAGCCTCCTAAACATGTGAGCAGGCTCCAGTGGAGAGGAGAGCTCAACATGAGGGGAGATGAAAACTGACCTCTCGGATCCAGGCTGTGCTCAGCCTTCTGTGGAACTGGGAATGCAGTTGATATCATGGATTTTCCAGTCTAGAAGGTATTTTTTGTATATATGGTTTGGGGTTCACCTTGCAAGCTAAAAGCAAGCTTTTTATTATTGCAACAATGTCTTTTTTATAACGGTTTCTCTTATTTCTGCTAATTACTATGGATCCAGCCACAAAAGAGCCTTCTTGTTCTAATTGGCCTCCTCCTGTTTCGATTCAGTTGTGTTGCTGTGTCACCATGGAGACAGTCATGATGTCATGAGATGTGGCATCACTGAAAAGTGGCTGGGAGGCAGTTGCTCATGTTCCCCCTCACCCCATCCACCCCAGTAATCAATAGCTGGAGCAGAAAGCAGAACAGCTCAATAGACTTCAGGAAAGATATGGAGCTTTGAAATGAGCCTGAATTACAGCTGTGATTTTAAGGCTGTTACCAGAGTGGTGATGGCAGAAAAGATCATATACCCTCCTTCTCAAAACTGTCTCTATCTCCTCATGTGTTGAGCTCACTTAAATTAGTGCCAGGAAACCCAAATGTCCAGCAGCTGCTGTGCTGCTGCACTTGGGCAGCACATTGGCAAATGCTTGAGGTGCTGAAAACCCAGGCAGCCACTGGTCACATCCCAGGCTCAGTGCTGCCAGGCTGGGGACAGGTACACCGAGCTTTGTCAGCTCTGCCATCAGGCAGAACAGGTGGTGTTTCACCAGGGTGTGACTTGGAAGAGCTTTTTTGGGGTCTCCTGCCTTTGCAGCCCTTCTGAGCCAGCTGTTTCCTCTGTGGAAGCACTAAGTGGGGTGAGCTGGGTGCTGAGACAGGAGAGCCAACACAGCCTGTGTGAGCTCAGCAGAGATTTGGGCTTATTTCATGGCTTAATTCTACTCTACCAAAATGATGGGAACTTCCAGTTTCCTAAATACCACCATTTGTCCCCAAAACACTGCCAGGATGTATTCTGCCCTGTACAGTCTTTGCTCTGCATTTGTCTTCAGCTCTGTCTCGTTTGAATTTTTTGTAAGAAGTCAAGAGCGTGGCACAGTGTACTCGATCCTCTGCCTTGAGCTGTAATAGCCTACTCAAATATTAACTAACTTCCTCCTGATTAATGGGAGGCAGGGTGGTGTCAGTGCCTGGCCTGGCAAGCAGAGAGCTGATGCTTTCCAGTTATTTCTCATTTTTGATAGAGGGCTTTGTTCATCACAGCAGCTTGTTACCTGTAACTGTTCTGTTTGTAACGTTTGATATTGGGGGATGAACATGCAGATTTCTCCTGTTTGTGGGGTGTCTCTGGGTGAGATTGAGATGCTCTCCTGGTGCTGTGTGCTGGTCCCACTGCTCAGCAGGGACCTGTGCATGGCACCTGCACAGTTTGGCTGGGGCTGCTCCAAGTTAGCATCTCTCAGGGCTGACACTTCCTTGGCAAGGACATCAGCTCCCTTGAGCTTTGCTTGCTTTAAGCAACCTTGTATTCAGGCAAAAAGGACACAACTTTGTGTAATGTGGAAGCTCAAGCAAGTTGACTTTTTCAGTGTGAAAGAAATTTTTGGCTGTTTTCCTGAAAAGATCAAAACTGTTTTCCAGCAGTTCTCACTTCTGCTGACAGACTCATCTTTATTTTTTTCTAATTTTTCTTCTGGTCTTCAGGATGAAAAGCTACAACAGTTGATAGCATGAAGGAAAAGGGTTTTTTTCATCTTGTCTGTTCCCTTGAAACATTTGATATGTGTCCTGTTTAGGGGAAAAAATGATTGAAATGGTTGCATTTGAATCATGTCATTTATAGTGCTGCTGTTTTTAAAGTAGCTGCTGCCTGGCTAAAGATGCTAAAATCTGCTTTTTAACCAGCATTGCTTAAAAGAACAGAGGGTAGGACATGTTTTCATTCTCTCCTGACACTGCTCACATCTGTCCTGGTGGCTGTGAGGCCGTTCCAAGGCTGCTTGACTCTGACTTCCTGCACTCCAGTTACTGTAGAGGAGAAAATAACTGCAGGGAGGTCTGGGATTGATGCTGTTAATGGCTGCAGTGGGCAGACAGAGGCTGTTAGGGAAGGAGTTAAAAACTCACCTACAAACATGCATGGTTTGTAGGTTTAGCTCTACTGTAGCATGCTTTCCATTTGCAGTGTGTGCAGAGAGCTACATCCATGGGAAGGATGAGATGAAGTTTCCCTTAATCCAGCAAAACAACAAATTCCCGAGTATTTGGAGATTTCCATTAAAGGCTATGAATAGGTTGCTTCCTGGAAGGAAACTAATCCTTCTGTCCTTACTCATGGGCTTGTCTAAACAGTTAACCTCATCAAATTCCTTTATTACATGAGCAAGTCACTGTGAAATGGTTTGTTCTCTCAGAGTAAAACTGTGTGGAGTTCCTTACCCCAGGTTTGAGCCCCAAAGGATTAACTGTTACCTGCTTCCCCTAGCAGGGCTGCACAGACCCCCCTGGGCTGCAGTGCAAGTGTTTTACCCTTGCAAATGCACTGGGTGATGTCCTTTTCCCCTGTCCCAAACCCCTTCCCTCAGGACCTGCAGGTTCCTCAAACCCCTCAGGTGAGCTCAGTTGGCCTCTGGAAAAGGAAAAGAGGGAAAACCTGAGGTGCCAACCAAGGCAGGCTGAGTGCATGAGGATGGGAACAGAAACATAAAACCTAATATTCTGCAAATTAATGTAGTGTTCTGCTGAGTCCTCTGAACTTCAGAGCTGTATTCAAACAAGTTTTAAAAGATGTCTTTGTAGAAGGTGGTCACCTACAGGGTGGTAAGCAGTGTTCAGACTTAAAAGGGAAGAGTGAGTGAGTGGACACGGACCATTTTTACAGAATAACTGCAAAAATATACAAGATACAGAGAGATGGTGTTTTGCCTGAAAGATAAAGTAGTGAAAATTGCTACAAGTCCCTCTGGGCATCTTCCCAACACTGAAGTTTCCAGCATTCTTGCAGTAGGAGCTGGTTCAGGGTTGTGACACCGAGTGCTTGCTCAGATTGCAAGTCAACAGATTGCCTGTCTCCAGGTCCTGGCTTGCAGCAGGCATCAAATAGTCGTGGGTGATCTCTGATAAGGGCTGTGAAAGCAGAGCTGCCCGATCCTGTTGCAGCCATAGCCTTGTGGACTCACACACAGGTGATAGCTCCTGCAAGCATCACCCAGAGCTGGAGGTTAACAAATATGGATTTGTGCTCAAAGCAAACAGGAGAGGCTGCAGAGCTGGCAGAGGAGTAGAAAAGTGACGTTAGGGAATGTGTGGAAGGCTCAGGTTCCCATCTGGGCAAGCTGCCACACAAGAGCAGGGCTTCTCCCTCGGTGTCTCTTTGCCTCTTGGTAAGTGGTCAGTGACTGGCAAAAGACAAGAGAGTCCTTCCTGCAGCTTTGGAGAGAAATGCTTTTGCTCTTTGTATTACCTGTGCTTTTCTTAGCCCTCAGCAGAAGGAAGGACACCTCAGTGAGCCAAGGTAGCTGAGCTCATGCTGAGCTCTTTATGCTCACTGAACTCTGGGTACTGATGTGGGGCAAGCACAGAGCGGGCAAGGGGGGCACTTGGTTGCTTTCAGTCTTAAAGATCTCCTTGTCCAGCCAGTGACAAACTTCAGGGCTGTGAATCACTTGTGTGTCAGTAATATTTGCATGTTTTAGGCAGACTGGCTGCACTGTGTGTTGTGCAACACTGTGAGAAACTTTGGAGCTCGGAGGGAAGCACAGCTGGCAGTGCTGTCAGACACCTCTGCTCCTGGTGCTGAAAGCTGAGCTGACACTTTAACTCTCTTCAGGCTGACTGCTGCTTAATCCTCTTGGCAGGATTGCCAGAAACTTGGGAATGGCTGGTAAACTGGAAAGCCTGCACACCTGGCCACAGAGGCAGCCTGGGCTAGTGCAAGGTGTCCCTGCCTGTGGCTCTTTCAGGTCCCTTCCAGCCCAGATCCTTCTGGGATTCTGAGTAACCTGCAGAAGCCATAACCTGTGCTTAAGCTCATGCCCAAGTTTTCCAAGTCCTTTGAGGTTTCCCTGGGGAGGGAATGTATTCAGGAGGAGGCTGGCCTGTGCTGGTTTGGGAATACCTGTGTGCTGTGCCGTGGGCACACCTGAGCTCACCTCTTCTGCGTGTTCTCTGTGCACTTGGCTTCAGGTTCCCAACAGATTGCTTTATGTGAAGGGGTGGTGGCTGCTGCTCAATTGGCCTCTTGCAGGGAGGTTCTCTGAGCCATCCATCTGTAGCACAGCTGATTCCTGCCAGCCCTGGCCCTGCTCTTGGGCCATGGTGCTTATGGCTGCCTGCATTTGGGGCTGGCCTTGTGAATCACGTCGAGCTCCAGTGCACAGGCTCGGAAGGCTGCCAGGGGAGTTCTCCTGCTGGGAAGCACTGACTGCAATTCTGAACTCTTGGTTGCTGTTTTCCTCCATCTCAAAGTGGTGAAGGTCAGAGCTGGGGTTTTCAAATAGCTGCACTCAGAAATGTAGGAAGGAAATAGTCCAGCAGGGAGCTGCTGAAGGGGGAACTCTGCATCTTCTGCAGTGGAACTTGTGCATATGGGAACTCTGGTTTTTGCACAGTTTCTGCACGTTGCAGTAACTAAAAAATGAATGTTTAGAAACTTGTTTCCTCTTGCACAGGTGAGATTTATGAATAAATTTCTTAGCTGGCTTTATGGTGAACTCTCACTGGTAAGACAAGCAGGTGAACTTCCTCAGTAAGGAGTTTCTGACTGAGGGTCTGATTTTTCTGGTGTTGATAAAGCAGAGTGCTTAATACATCTAAACTGCTGCCTGGTATCCTGTTAGGCACCAGGGCGTGGAAATCTGGGTCCATGTTCTCAAACAAATGGCAAATGACTCTTGAAGTAGTGTGATTCCAGCTGTGCACCTGCTCCTCAGAGTGCAGCTGCTTTACAATGTGTGCTGGTGCTGTGGTTGTGCTCTGGTCTTGAGGGGCAGCAGGTGCTTGGTGGGCTGTACAGAGATCCCCACAGCGCTCACTGGCAGGAAGGGGAACAGGGATGGCTCATCTTAATGTAGGGAAACCTACACTTAGTAGTGGTTTGGGGATTTTGGAAGTGTGCTCTCTCTCCAGAGTTTCAGGTTGTGCCTTCTGGTTTGCTCAATTTGTCTTCTTGCTCCCTGGTACCTCCAGGGAGCCAACAATGTCCCTCTGTCCAGGGGCTGCACACTCTGAATGCCAGTGGGACATGGCAGGACAAAGTCTGACTGAAACCTGCCCCAGCCAGACTGAGAGCCTGCACACTGCAGAAGCAATTATTATTCCATGGCATTGCTCTTTGCACTTTATTGCTCTTACACCAAACAGTAACTAAGGGTTGTTCTGATCCCTTACAGAGAACATACATTGTATGTGGGAGATCTAAATGTCAAACAACTTGAGGGTTTTGAAACTCCTGACATCTGGTGTGCAAGAACCAAAGCCTAAAGCACAGTGGTTCGTTCTGGCAGGGGCTGCTGAGTTAAACCATAAAGCAGTTCTCTGCTTAGATTGCTGAGAGCATTATTCCTCTGATAACAGCCTGGATAAGGAGCTGTGGGATCATTTGCTCACGAGAGCCCATCTGTAGCTGTAGGAAGTGCTGTTGTGCCTTCCTCTGTGTTCAGAGTGCTGTGTGTATCCAGGAGGTGGGGTACAGGCCTCCTGGGATGGAACTGAAGGAAGAAAAGGCAGCCTGCTAAGGTGAGGCTTCCAGCCACCATGTGAATTCATACCCTGTTAAAATTTCCCCTCAATCATATTCATACTACAAAATAACAGCAGGAACAAGCAAAGAGCTCAGACTGAAGTCCATAAGACAAATTCCAGGGTGGTTTTAGTTTAGAAGGGGCTACTCAGCCTCCCAGTCCATTCTTGGCCACTCACTGAAGTGCTGTGGGCACATCTTGCCTGCAGAGCTGGCGTGCACTGGTGTTCCTGTGGAAATATCAGCTTAGCCAAAACTCCCAGTGTAGTTGTATCAAGATGTTTCCTTCAGCAGTGGCATAGCATTGAACTCTCCCTGAACTCTGAACAGGGAGCACTTCTGAAACACTCCAGCTGAGCAGTCCTGGGGGAGACCCTGATGTGCCAGGCACATGTCCTGCCAGCCAGCAGCCTGGGAGGGTGTGCTGGGTTTGGGATGTCATCCTGCTTTCAGCACAGCTGGTACTTAACCTAACACAGTACTAATGTTTGTATTTGAAATTGGAACATGCCTGGGTTCCAGACCTAGAGAAACCAGAAGTTACCTGATCTTCTGTCCTTCGTGAGAGGAATGTTACCAGAGCTCAGACCTGAGCAGCTCCCCGCAGTGGGGTGGGGGCTGTGTGCCCACCCCTCAGCACTGAGGGGCTCAGGTGAAGGTGGGAGGAAAAGGGCCCTGGCTCTGCTGCTGTCCCTCTGCCCTGTGCCACTCGTGTGGCAGTGCAGAGAGCAAGCACAGTTTTATCTTCTGTATTGTGCCACCCTAATCCTGGGCTACTCTTCCCATTTTTCCTTTGAGCCCAGCAGTTCTGGCTGTGCTCCTCTGTCCATGGCTCCCCTCCCAGGAGTGCTGGCTGTGTTACCTTGTGCAGAACACCTGGGCAGAGACATCCTCCTGCAGCCAGGAGACTCTGCTGGCTTCCCTTGTGTCCCAGGGCTGGCCTGCTGTGGCTGTGAGGTGACTCACTGCTGTTACACCCTCTCCCCACTGGATAAGGCATTCCTCCTACAGGGAGAAGGAGGCCCAGCTTCCAGCAGGCTCCAGAGGAGCTGAGTCAGATGTCTTGTCAATTAATGTAATTAGCAATTAGCTGAGGAAATACCTCCTGTAACTGTCTTTGTGGTTGTGTCTCTGTAAGTGGCCAGAGTAGCAGGGGACAGCTCTGTGGTAGGGAGGTGGCAATCTCACAGATTCTCCCAGGTGTGTTGCAGCAGAGCTGCTGACATTGCAGTCCATGGAAATTTCCTGATGGAGATGATGCAAACTGCTGTGGGCTTGCTGTGAAATAACCCTGCAAGTGCTCTGCTGCTCCCTCCAAGCCTACTCACATCCATGTTCCCACAATTAGATAACTGGCCACACAAGAGTTTACAAAGCAGTATCCAAAATAACGTGTTGTTCTGTTTCCTCAGCTGGGCTGTGTGTCATGGTTACAGCTAAAGAATAGAATTGAATCTCTTGCTGAAAGGGGGTTGGTTGTTGTTTTTTTTCCATGGCTGCTTCAATGCAAAGCTGTCTTTCCCATCTCAAGCCTTGGGCTTGTAGGTATGAAGCTTGTCTGCTGTCATCTCACAGGCATCGTGTGTCTGCTGCGTGTCTGGGACAGGAATAGAAGCGCCCCTGAGAGCAGGATTTGTTGGTGGTGTGATGGTGCTGCTGGAGGCACCAGCCATAGCATGTGCAGAATGGGCACTCTGGGAAGGGCTGGCCAAGCTGCCCTGCCTCCCTGAAAGGCCACGAGAGGCTAATCCCAGAGCAGCTGGCACCTCCAGTGGGTTTGGGACGCTGCTGGAGCAGGTGGAGACCCACCCTGCAGCACTGTGGGGGCCCTGTGGGGCAGTGGCTGCTGGCAGCAGGGCTTTGGGCCCCCCTGTTTCTGGGGTGCACCAGCCCTCTCAGCCTGGGGTCCAGGATCTGCCAGCTCTTCACCAGCTCTGTGCCACTGGAAACGAGAAGTCAGATGTGAAAATTAAAGGCTGTTACTCATTGTTGTCCCACCTTTGCCTCCTGCAGTTTACCATTAATTTAGCTTCAAAAGCATTTGTAACTGCTTTTGGCCTTGGAAAGGATGTTGGAGCATAAAGGACATTTTTTCTCTTGCTATCATATAATGACAGAGCAGAGAGCAGACTTTTTTTAGGTGTATTGAGAAGGACAATTATTCCTGTAGTATGAGCTCCAGCTCTCCAGTAACCTGGGCTGCAATGGGAGTTTAAGCCCTCTGTGTTTCAGGCCCTGGACTGGACTTCTCCCTGCTGGATCAGTCTCTTGCTGACAGCGAGTTCCCAGGGCTGGTCCTGCCTGGCTGCCAGAGCCCTACGGAGGAGCTGTCTGGTGGAGTCATCCTGTTCCACTGACCTTCATCTTCAGTCAGTATCCACTGTGTGTGTCTTGAGGCTTCTGACACGGCTCAGATCCAAGGAACTTGACTGGGCAGCTCTTCCTCTGAAACTGGGCCTCTGCTCTGTAAACAACCCCAATGTTCTCTTGCAAGTGCTTTCCAGGAAAACGTAGCAGCAGGGATTGGATGGGTTTGTTTCTCAGCGTGGTGTCACAGGCATCAGAGTGACCCCAAAGTGCACAGCCCCTGTCCAGGTGACACTGGGCCTGCTGTATGTGCTGAGGGTCTGTGCCTGGGTCTGTGTGCTCTGTGCTTCACCCTGGAGTGACAAGGGCAGAGCAGTGTCCTTCCTTCAGTCCTCCCCAGCCAGGTGCCCCCACGGTGGCACCGTGTTCTGGTGTATTTTGCCACAGTCTGATGGAGGATTCCTTCTGGCAAACAAACCCCTTGAGCAGATAGCTGGAGACCTGCTCCTTGATCCCACCCTGGTATCCCAGAAGCTCAGTGCTGCCCTGGGGCTGTCTCAGCCCTCACTGTTGGGTTATTTTTGGCTGGTGGTTCTTGTTTCACTAGGCCACTTCAGGTGAAAGCACTTGGCTGGACTCATCCCAAGTAGCTGACACAGTCAGTCTGTCCTGGGAGGCCACAGTGGCTGTTCTTAGCAAGGCCTTTGAGCTGAACACAGCAGAGACCAAGCTGGTGACTGCCCTGGAAAGCCCTGAATCCAAAGATTGGCATTTTGCTGTTCCTAGGAATTTCATCCTCCAGCTGGTCTGGGGGTTGGACAACTGGCACAAGAAGGAGTGGCTGCTTGAATGCAGTAATGCATTCCAAGTCTAAAACTGTTCCCAGGCCAAGTGTGGGGAGATGGCCAAGTGGAGGAATAACTCCAGCCTTGGGCAATCTTGCAGTTTGGCTGGGATTTTCAGAGAAGTGTAGAGATGGGATTTTTCCTGGAGAACTGATGGCACCATCTTTTCCTTGGTGTGTCAGCTCTCGGTAGTCAGGTCTTAGAAATCTTGATCTGGTTCTCTCCAAAACCATTTTGGCCTTGGCTGGGTGAGGAGGTGTCTGCAAGGAGCAGTTTGATTTTTCTCCCTCCATCTACCCTTGCAGGAAGAACTTGCCCTGTGTGCTTTGGAGCTGTGGCAGCTGGCAGAGCGCTGGGACCTGGGCTGGGAGCAGGGAAGGGATGGGTATGGACATGGTCTGAGCATCACCAGCCTGCTGAACCTCAGAGTGCCTTCAAAGGCTGGCACACAGCTCTTGGGCAGGGCTGTAACTCTGAAGCCCTGCAGCAAAAGCCCCATAAATTCCCATCTGGAATGTCACTTGGACTGATGTTTGCTGTCAGCCTGAGTCCAGCAGATCCCACATTAGTGCCATGGCCCCATTGTGCTTTCTGGTCAGGTCACTTTAGAGCTGACAAAGGGGCTTGTTTGGAGCAGGGGCTCTGCATTCCTAAGAACCCCAGTGCTCCTTTTGGTACCTGCCTGGGAGCACCTGGAACGTGCTGGGAGGGAGAGCTGAAGATGAGCAGGAAGAGGGAGCACTGTGGATAGGCTTCTTTCAAGGCTGCTCATGATCTGTTTAGAGCTCCTTGGACTATGAAATAGCTGGGCTGGTGTCTTTTCCAGCAGGCTCTGGGACACCAAGTGAACACTGGTTTGTGGGAAGGCCCCATTGCTGTGCTTGAACAAGGAGTGACTTCTTCCAAAGACACCTCTGACTATCTCTTGCAGGAGCACCTTCAAAACAGTCTGCCTGATTCATTCTCAGCACCTTTCTTAAGCCACTCTAAATCACTTGTTACCTGTTCCCTGTCCTGCCATTCCCCCTCTACCATCCAGTGCCGAGGCACAGATCAGGAAAAGCCAAATTGCTTCTGCTTCACCTGCTGGTTGGTACCTGGTGTTTACAGGTGAAGTCCTGGGAGGAAGCCTTTTGGAGTATCCTGCAGAACACCCTAAGTTTTCTGAACTTGGTGTTGATGTTTTTTATTTTGTAGCTGGAGTTACACAACTGCTAAGTTGAAAGGCGTGGAGGGAGAGGAGATCACTCATTTGGAAACAGGAATAAATATAAGCAAGGTGGGAAATGAAGCCAAGAAGGCTCTTGGCACATAGCTTCCAAGGCAGGAAAATGGTCTGTTCCACAGTGAGCAGGTTCCTGAAAGCAGCAGGGAATGCTCTGGTGACGTTCAGTGCTGTTGCTGGAGGCTGGTGTTTACTGATAACCCTCCTTGGAAGGCCAAGGAGTCATTGTCACATTCTGAATTCCAGACAGCAGGACAAAAGGGAGTAGGTCCCAGTGCCATGGGAACAGCATGACTAAGCCAGTGCCTTCAGCTCTGTGGCCTACAACTGAATCTGTTCCCTAGCTGGGGTGAACGGAGCTGTGCTCTGGCCTCTCCCTTGTGTCCCTTTCCTAGTTAAGTCTCAGATCCCTGGAATACCTTCATGGCAGGTTCTGCAAGCTGGAGGGGCCGGGTGTGTGGGCAAACAGGTACTGCAGCCCTGAATCCAGACCTGTACCCAGACTTGTGGCTAAGTGGTGGTCTGGGCTCTGAACTTGAAAGCTTTTGGGGACTCTTGAGGCCTGTGAACCAGGCATGTGGTGTTTTGGAGCCTGCAGGAAAAGCAGACCCAGCTGTGCAGATGAAGACTTGGTGGTGGCTGGAAACTTTGTAGGTCACAGATGCTGGAGCCTCAGTGGTGCCTGGAGAAGGCTCTGGGTGCACGCCTGGGCTCTGCTGTGCCCTTTGATTTCCGAGCTGCAGCTGCACAGTGGCTCTGGTCAATGCCTGCTACCTTCCTGAAATGAAGCACTCCAGAGAGTTTGCTCCGGATACCCCCTCCCTTGGGGCACCCATTGTTCAGGGAGTGCTTGTGATACTTGGAATTCTTGGGGAATCAGAGCTGGGGACTCTTGGCCTCAGGGAGAGCAGTGTGAGCAGTGGCACTGGGGCCATGGCTCTGCTCCTCTGTGTGCCTCTGTCACCAGGGAGCAAAGCTCTGTGCTCTGCAGGGTCCGTGGTTAGTTCAGGTGGGAGCCCTAGGCAGTCCAAACAATGAGTACAGCTTTCCAAAGCTTCCTAGCACCCTACCCAAAGGGAATAAAAGGTTGGAATATTTGCTTAATTGCCTGCTCTGAGACTGAGGACTTCCCTTCCTCTCCAGATCAGACCAGACTGTGCTGCAACAGCTGAACCACTGTCAAATTTAATGCTAATGGAGAGGGAGCAGCCTGCTACAGCCTTTTCTGTGTTTGTTCATGTGATTTTTTTTTAATCTTATGGATAATGCCATGTTAAACAATGAAATAGAATATGGAGTAGCTTTCTGTAACATGCAAAGCATATCCTGTGCCTCAGCCAACAGAAGTTTCCCAGCAATTTTGACTTTGATTCTTCAGTATTAGCATAATGTTGCCACGTCTTGGTTTGTACATACTTAAGGGAGGAAATAGCTTCAATTGAATCTGGCTATTAAAACCTCTTGATGATTGTAGCTTTGAAGATGTGAATCTAGGCTGCTTGGCTGCCTGACAGCCACTGTCCAAGTGGAAAGAGTGTTGACTAAAGGCTGGAATTTTTCACTGTGAGATGAGTCCAGCCTGATGCCTTCCCATCTCCCAGGTGCAGAGACTGCTCAGTGCTGTCTCCTCAGCTGCTGACACATGTGCTTTCCCTGGCCCCATGGCTACAGGGTGGGGTTTGTTTTCAGCTTACAAAGAATCCCTAGTCATCTGGGTGTGGGGAGGGTTTTTCATAATGTCCTGGGAAAACCACCTCTGCTGCTCCTGCTGGCATCACTAAATGCTTGCCCTTGCCTCAAACAGTGGAATATCTTCCCGTGACCAAGGGAGAGTAGCAGATTTCCTGCATCAGGTAAAATTTGGGGTACAGCAACTGAAAACTGTGATAAAAATCCCGACGCTGAACAAAGCGATGGAGAAATTAATTCTTACTTTGGGGAGGGTGTTGTTGGCAGTGATGGTGGCAATGTCTCAGAGTTTTAGGTAAGCTCCAGAATTGTTGGTTGCTTGTGTTCTCGGGGATGGAGCAATTCCCTGGGAGCCCCATTTGTGCTGGGGAACTCAGCAATTGCTGCCATCAGCACAGGCCTCTTTCTGTTATCACGCTCTGTGCTGACAAGCTGCTGGCTGCCATCAGTGTTTTCAGCACCCTCTTGGCCAGCTCTTCTGTGAACAGCGTTTAGTGGCACACTTAAAATGATGGTAACCCCTCCACCCCGCTTCCAGGACTGTCCATAAGGGGGAATGTGCCAATAATGCCTCAGCAGCTGGGTGGTGTTTGCAAAACCTGTGGGCTCGGTTGTCCCAAAGCTTTGGGTGTGATTCTGCTGTAGGGGAGCAACTCCTGTTCCTGAAGCTGTCAAAAAGCGCTGGACAAAGTGGTTCCTGCTGGGCTGGGGGGAGGTCCCTGGGCTGGGGGGAGGTCCCTGGGTGGTCCCACAGAGTCACAGTGCTGCTTTGCCGTGCTGGACTGACACGCTCACCCTTCTGAAATGGCAGGACTGGGCTCATTGCACTTACTGTTGTGCTCAAGGTGCAGCTCGCTGCCTGTGTGTGGAGAACTCGAGATGTGTCTCCTGTGACACGTGAGCAACTGCTTGGGAATGACTGGATTTGGGGCTTCAGCAGTCAGCATAACCTAAAATAGCTCGTTGGAGCTGCTGAGCTCTGACAGAGATAAGAAGAGCTTTGGTTTGCCATGGTTTCCAGCCATTTCTGGCCATATGGATTTTGACTGGCTGTGACTTTGAGGAGGTGTGTTGAGATTCCCTGGACTTCTGCAGTGGCAGGGAAGCGAGTTAAAAGCATCCACATATGCCATCCTCCAAGTGATGTGACAGTGCATGAAGTGCAGTGATGGTGAAGGGAGAGGATATTTCATGCAGTGCATCATTAGCTGGTGGAACTTACTTCTGCAGGAGATTCTAGAAACTGCTAGCTTGGAGAAAAACTAAAAAGACCTCCCTAATTACGCTAAACTTGGATGATTAATGCTAATACCCTCGGTGCAGTTAGGAGGGGCTGCAGTAGTGGGTGCATGGAGGATTTGCCATCATTCCTGACGTGTCTCCTCCCAAACATCCCCTCCTCCCTGCAGTTGGCTGCTTTGCAGAGCAGCCAGATAACATCCCATGTGGAGGAGGGATAGGGGAGCAGCCTGTCACCTGGTGGCACTGGCTAATTCCTGTCTGCTTCACATTTATGCCCTAATTCCATGTCTGTGCTGGATAACCCTGAGCAAACCTTGCAGAAAGGGCAGCATTAAACAGGGAGAGGGACACAAGGACTGGTCACTGCTGTGGGACAGGAATTCTGTGGTGCCCAGTTCCCTTTCCCTCTCTGCTTGTTACCTGTGGTCTGGCATGTCCCCTGCTTCTCTCTCAGAGACACTCAGGGCTGCAGAGCCCAGACCAGCCCAGACACAAAGCTGCAGAGTGCAATTGGCAGAACAGACCCTGCAGTCCCAAAGCAGCAGAATTGGCATTTTGGGACTGCCACAGTGAGTGTTTAAAAGCAAGGAGGGCTGGGGCCTGTCTGCAGTAAGTGCCATTCCTGAGAAATGCTCTCTGGAATGCAAATCCCTGCATATCTTCCGTTGTGTTTTCCCTCTCCTGTTGTGCTGGCAGGTCCCTCTTGTCTCTGACCTGCTGGCTGATGGTGTTGGAGCTGCCCTGGGCACTGTGTGGTTGTGCTGCTGCACTGATCCACCTGTGTGTGTGTGTGGTCAGGTCCAGTGGACACTTCCTTCTGCTGCTGCTGAGCTTTATTTGCCACATCTGCCTGAGATGCTGCAGGCACAGGTCCCTGCATCAGGAAGGTGAAGTGGATGATGCTTCAGTGCATCAGTGGAAAGGATTGCTGCTCTGGTTGTGGCAGACCTTGCAGCACAGCATGTTGTCTCGCTGTCTGAGAGCTTTTGGCTGATGTGTGGTCACTAAGCTGTGGTCCATGTAGTTCTGAAGTGGTCCTGGTATCTCCTGGAGCCCTGGGAGTGGTGGGTGCTGAGCTGCTGGGCAGGCTCTGTGTGGTGCTGCGTGCTCCCTTCTGTCCAGTCCTGCATTGCAGGAAAGTCCGTGTGACCTGTTCCAGTGCCAGGGGCTGGTGGAAGTGCCTGCTCTCTAGAAATCCTCTGTGGCACAGCTGCTTCAGAGCTGAGCCCCTTCCTGATGGCCCTGCCAAGAGGACTGGCTGCTCTGTGCAGATGTGTAGGCAGGGTCCCTGCAGGGCTTCCTTGCCTCCTGCAGAGGCAGGAGAAGCAGCACTGTGGGTTCTCCCTGTTCCCATGTTCCAGTTGCTGTGTGCACAGAAAGGTTTGCAGCCCTCCATCCTGGCATCCCCACTGTGCTGCAGCCAGGGATCTGCTCCCTCCCCTGTGCCTGCCATGGCTCAGGCCAGGGTCAGAGCCCTCTGGAGCTGAGTGAAGAGGTCCTGAAGTGAGGAGGAGGAGGAGTCTGTAGCAAACAGGCTGCTGGGTGATGCAGCAACTCCTGGGTCTCATGACTTGGTGGCTCCTCAGCACTGTGGAACCCCATTTCTGCATCCTTGCACAAAGGCCAGCAGGGAGAAATGGTGTGGCCTTAAAGCCCAGCTGGGCTCCTGTCACCCAGAGCTTTCACCTCCTACAAAACCTGCCATGAGGTGAGAGTTCCACTGGCCCTTCTCCCATGGCCTCTGCTCACCATCCTGTGCTGCAGGGTGCCTGTGTGCAGGGCTCTGCCTGGGGAAGGGCTGTGCATACCCATGGGGATCAAGCTCCAGGCCTGCCTGGGTGGGTGCTCAGCTCCTCTGGCAGTGCTGGAGGAGCCAGGCAGGATCTGGCAGCAGGAGGACTCACTGGTGACTCTCCAGGTGCTGCTGGGGACTCTGGTGCTGCACTCCTGGTGCAGGGTCCTGGGCTGGGTGGGCACCAGGAGTGTGGCTGTTGATCTGAGATCCCAGTGCTCTGTGAGCTTGGGCTCCCACTCTCTCTGCTGCTTCACTTCTTTGGTGTGAAAAGCATCAGCCTCCATTAGTGAGGGTTTTTGAGGGACTGAGCACACCCTGAGTCCCAGCACAGACAAAGGAGCACTGGACTGATGGGCCATGCCTCCAGTCCAGCCCCTCTGTGGAGGAAGTGTGTGCCAGCCCTCAAGGGGCAGTGAGCTGGCAAGGCACAGTGTCCCTGAGGACAGGGCACCCCACCCATCAGAGGTGCAGTTCTGCTCCTCCTGGGACCGGGCTCATGGCTTTTCACTTCCCAGTTATTTCTTGAGGCAGAATGGTTGGGCTTGGAGGCCCTGGTGGTTGTTAATGAATTAACCCCTGGGGCAGGGAGAGGCAGGGAGTGCTCCTTTTGGCTGTGCTGGCTGGCTTGGAGATCTGTCTGAGCCCCCAGGACAGAAGGACACTTGCTGAATGCGTGGCTGGAGCAGGGTGGAGCTGTTCACCATGGCTTCAACTCGCTTAAAAACCCCTGACAATCGCTTTGGGGAGGGTGGGGAGAAATCCCAGTGTCTCCTTTAGCACACAGAGCAGCCCCAGTGTCAGCTGTGCAGCTGGGTTTGGGAGTGCCTGTGGCTGGCGTCCCCTGCAGCATCTGCTGTGTCCCTGCTGACTCTGCAGCAGGCTGTGCTGAAAGGAGGGATGGCCAGATCTGTCAGGAACCAGCAGTGTGAGGTATCCTATTTTTAACCCCCAGCATTCTTGGAGGTAGCTCCTGTTGCTTCATGCCTCTTTGAAATTTGTGGCTTTAAAAAAATAAATAAAAAAAGCAACCTGCCTTCCTTCCCAGTGTAATAGTTCTCAGTGTATCAGTGCTCATTATCATTTCTGTGCTTCAGCTCCAAATTGGAGCATCTCCATGATGCTAAAACTTCTGGTACATTGAAAAACCCCAAGTTCCTTATGTGAAGAGTTCACAGCCCTGTGGTTCAATATTCCCTCCCAAAGTCCAGGGACTGGGTCTGTGGTTGGAACTGGCTGCTGGGGCTCGTGCAGCCCTGAGTGCCCCTGGACACCCTGCGTGGTGGCTCTGAGGGGAGCAGGGCTGCAGCTCTCACCAGGGCATCTCGGTCACGGTTGATCAGAGAGCACCGAGGGTTGCACAGAGGGGTTTGTGGTGCATTTCTGCATGAGAGCCGTGCTGTGAGTCTACAGACACACAGCTGGCGTTCACAGGGAGCCTTTGCTTCTGCATTTGCTTCTGACTGCCACATTTGAGAGGTGCTCCCTTGTGTCTGAGGCCCTTTTCCTGCAGACATGTCTTTGGTTTCAGCGATAGGCAGGAACACGCCGCACTCGGCCATGGCCAGGCAAGGGCAGGGCAGTCCCTTTCTTCCTAACACCGAGTACCAGATGGGTGATCAAATACTGTCCTGCCAGCAGAGCCCTTGGGGTGTACAGGAGTGCTGTGGCCAGGCTGTGCTGGACCTGACCAGGAGCAAGGGCTGACAAATCTCTCACAGCTCTGGCTGTGTGCTGGCTGCACCAGCACTTGGAACTGTCTCCCAGCTGGGCAGCCAAGAGCCATTGACACAGCTCTGTTAGTGCTGTGACAGCCTCTCTGGCTGCTCAGGGGGGCGCTTTGAGGAGAGCATTTGCTTAAAGCTAGGAAGTTGTTTCTTTGTGTTACAGAATGCCAGGTTGCTGAAAGGCAGCCTGCAAACCCAGCCCTGGCTGTGCCCAGGGGGACCTGCAGTGTGGGGCTGGAGGGAGGCTGCTCCCAGAGGAGCCCCTGTGGGAGCAGTGCTGCTTGGGAAGGGCAGCTCTCCTCTCTGGGCTTATCTCACAAGTGAATTGATGCTGTTCAGGTGGAAAGAGCCACTTCCCATGGGTCAGGAAAAGTGCCTGGGGTGTAATTCTGAGTGAGGGCTGCTCATCATCCGTAGCTGCTGCTGGGAGCAGTGGTTGGAGTGATATTCCTGCCTTGGAGTGTCAGGGTGTGAGGCCAGTCTGCTGCCCCTCACCTCTCCTTGGTCCCTGCTGCAGACCCTCCTGCCCTTTGCCGTTCTCCCTGACACTGCTGGGGTGCTCCAGCCTCTGCCTGGGCTCCCTGGGGGCTGAGGGGGTCCCTGGCACAGAACCCAGGGCCTGGCTCTCTGTCCTGGCAACAAGAGGAGTGTGTGGTGGCAGAAGTGACACACCTGCAGTGGTCTCCTTGTCTCAGCTGCCATTCCAGCCATGCCCAAGCACCGCTGCTCGGCCTGAGCCCTGCTGGGGCTGAAAGCTGGGGCTGGGCAATGTTGAATTTCTCCTGTGCCCTCCATCAGAAGCTGGTTTGGGTTTATGTCTGCCCTCCATCAGAAGCTGGTTTGGGTTTATGTCTGGGCTGGGTTTATGCAGGGCTGTCACAGCAGGTGAGAGGGCTCCTCCCTGGTGCTGCTGCCTGGGAGGAGCTCCTGGGGAGTTCTGTGCTCTGACTCAGGGGCCCAGCCTGCCTCATGTGTGGGCTCTGTGACAAGCAGAAGCAGCTGGTGAAGTGTTCACGGTGTTACTCAGGATCAGATGGGAGTTCAAGGGCTCTGCAGGTCACTCTGGTGGTCTGGTCACTCTGCAGGGCTCCGTGGGCACCACCACAGAGGTGGCACATGGTTTGGGCTGTTCTTTGAGGGGCTGCTTGTGCCAGGATGCTGCTGGTGTTGGGGTCACCCTGCAGTTTGGAGTGAGGACTGGCAGGAGAGCCCACAGCCCTTCCCTGGCTCCCACAGCCCACTCGTGTGTGTCTCTTGCCTCTGTGTAGTATCAAGGTGAGATCTTTAGTTTTTCAAAGATCACTGCTACTGAGATTTACAAAGGGAAAGCATTGAGGTAGGAGGTATTTATAGCATTTCCATAAACTGCCTCTCTGAACAAATGCTGTCACTTGACTTTGCTTTCTGGGAGGTTTTTTTTTTTTGTTTAATCACTATAAAACTTCTTTTAAATCTCCTCCAGCACTCTAAAGACAGTCATTCTGTCAGAGCAAGAGGTGGCATCTTCACAGGCATTTCCCATCGTGTCTTAAAGGAAATATATGGGAGCCATGTGACTTTTCATATGGACAGGTAGTGATAGGACAAGCAGAAATTGTTTGAAAGAGGTGAGATTTAGATTAGATATTAGAGAAAAAGAACCAACTGTTCTGGTTTCCTGTGAGGGTGGGCAGGCCCTGGCACAGGGTGCCCAGAGCAGCTGTGGCTGCCCCTGGATCCCTGGCAGTGCCCAAGGCCAGGTTGGATGGGGCTTGGAGCATCCTGGGGTAGTGGAAGGTGTCCCTGCCCATGGCAGGGATAGGAAAAAGATGAGCTTTAAGTTCCCTCCAACCCAAGCCCCTATGATTTCTGACTTGTGTGATTTTCCTGTTGACTAACAAAACTTGGGTAGATGTCTCAGCAGTGCCTCTAACTGGTGCAGATATCTTGACCTTCAGTGTGCAGAATGAGGAAAATCAAGTCTGAAGGGATTATTGTGACCCATAAAATCAATGTGCCTATATTGTCTTCGCTTTGAATTGTCACTGGGGCTCATTTTCACTTGGACTCTCTGCAAATAAAACATCCTGCAGTTCATTACAGCCCCAACCTTGAAGTGTTCCTGGAGCTGATGAAAATCAAGAGGTCAGGTCGCTTGGAATGCAACTGTTCTGGTTCCCTTTGCTGTTGGAAACTGCCTCCCAAAGCAACTCCTTCCAGCCAGCAGCCCCTGTGGCAAAGGCCAGCCCAAAGCCCTGCAGCTGGAACCTCCAAGGGGATAATGCCACTGATGCCGTTTGCTGCAAGATTATTCTGTGGTTGTTTTATTTGAAAGGCAAATGAGCTTGCCTGGTAGGAGAGATTATTTCAGAGCCTTCTGCTTTATGTGGGGGGAATCGAGGTCGTTCCTGCAGCCCTTCCCGTGGGGAAGGGGGGATGCACAGAGCAGGACAGGGTAGCAGCCAGCCCTGGTGTTTGAGGGCAGGGGAGCTTGTCCCTGCAGCTGGCCGTGGCTGGGGGCCTTTGAGGTGATTTACCAAAAATGAGGATGGTGTGAGTAGGTCTTTGAAGTTCCTGGAATGACTGGAAATGTCGCCAGGCTGTATTGAACCAGTAACAGCAGCAGAACACTGGCACTTGAGGCCAGACACACTTGAGAGCAGTTGTGGTCCTTCAATCTGACCCCAGGTACCTTGGCTGTGATCCTGCCAGGTACTGGGCAGGTACCAGCATGGAGGGGTGGGAGCAGGGGCTGGATCTACTCTACTTTTAAGTCTCCCAAGAAGCAAACACCTCTGAAAGGAGAGGATCCCAGCATGCCCAGCTGGTTTTTTGAGGGGATAAAGCCCTGCAAACAGCTCCTCTGCCCAGGGCTGCATCCTTGGGGATTGCCCAAGCCCCTGAGGGCAGGTGCACGGTGCTAATTTGGAAACAGGCTGCTTTCTAAAAATAATTACAGAAGAAAGGCTGTAAGTAAACATCCTCCTCCCCAAAATCAATCATCCACAGCATGCTGTGAATTCCTGCTGCTTGCTGAAATAAGCCTTAGAATATCCTGTGGGCAGGAAGAGCCAAGTGCTGCAAAACTGGAAGCTTAAGCATGACTTCCGTGTTCTCCTGTTGTTCCACACTTTTTTGGAGCAGGGATGGTGCTCCTGAGCAAACTGAGCTGATGGTCCTGCAGAGTGAGGTCCTGCTCCAGTGCTCACAGGAGCTACAGTCCCACATTGCAGCACAAGCTGATTTTAAAATATGAAAGGCTGTGATCTCAGCAAACCCAGAGCAGATCCCTGCCTGCTGAGCTGTAGCCCTTTGGAGTTCCAAGTCAGCAACTGGAATGCTCCTGACTGGTGGGACTGGCCTCAGAGCCAGGAGGGAATGCTGCCTGCTTCTCCTATGGAAACACTGGCATGTTCTTGTCTTCCTCAAGATTTGTCTTCTCCACCAGATGCAGGAAGCCCTGAGCCTTAGTCCGGCGTTGTGCTGAGGGCCATGGACAGACTGCTCTGGATGGGCTGGCTTTGGCTTTGGCTTTTGAAGCCCAGTCTAAGAAGGTGTGGTTTCTGAGTTTGCTGGGCAGTCAGAAGTCCTGTTTTATGTTTGCAGAGGGCTTCAGTGGGGTTAATTTGCAGTTGCACTAACTAATGCATCCCCAGTTCTTCAAAGCTCCTGATCCTTTCGTGTTTGTCATTTGCAATGTTTCCTAGAGCCTTGGACTTACTTTTGCAGCTTGGGTAGTGAACCCCTTTGAGCACAGATACATGAACACAGGTGTGTTTTGTTGGTCCTGGGTCTTTGCCACCCAGCAAAGCCTGTGCTGCCCTTCAGCTGAGCCAGGTGGCACAAAGGGATCCCAGGAACAACATGCCAAGGGAATCAGCAGTTTCCCCCTCTAAAGGAGCAGCACAGACAGTGTTTGTGCTGTCTGTTGGGAAGTGGACAATGACTTTGGGTCTGGCTCATTGACTCTGGGCACCACTGCTCTGCCCCAGGAGCTCTGTGCTGCTGTGCTCTGCCCTTGTTCTGCCTGGCTGGGCTGTTTGATGTCAAACAGCCTCGATTCCCTTTCTCCAGTCCCAGCCCTGGTAGTGTCCACAGCAGCTGGGAGCTGGGCTGAGCTCATGGTGACCATGCCAGCCGAGCCACCAAGGGCTGTGGCCAGTCCAGCTCCAGGCAGGACAGTGTCCCAGGGGCTGTGGGTAGCAGGGCACCCTGGGCACTGTCCCTGGAGAAGAACTGGGGCCATGTGGAGGGATTGAACTGAAGGGACATGTGACATCCTGTCACCTCTGCCACTTGGGGTGGCTCTAGCTTGCCCTGGCCAGTGGCCACTGCAGCCCTGGTGCAGTAACCTGTTGGTTTGGGGTGTAGGCACAGCTGATCCAGGGGTGCCTCTGCCATGGCTCTGCTCCTACACTGTCCTGTTGGGGTGGGCTGTGGCAGTCAGGCCATGAGACTGGGCCAGGGAATTGCTGTTGGAGGTGATGCCCCACGTCAGGCAGCTCTGGCAGGGGCACTGTGGTCACCCCTCACCCGTGTGAGGCACAGAGTGAGGGGTGGTGGGAGGGGGCCTGCCCTCCTGCCATCAGGACACTGCTCAGTTTGTGCTGGGCTTGGTGGGGTGGCCTGAGGGAACTGGGATGCATTTGGTGCTTTCTGAGCTCCTGTGCAGGTCCAGGCTGGGCAGCTGGGTTGGCAGCCCTGCAGAGGCCTCTCACTTCTCCTCTGCCAGCAGCACCATTATGGTGCTGCTCAGCATCTTTGAACACAGAAATGCTGCTGGAAACACAGATTGCTCCTCTGTAATTCCTCCCTTTTATAGTTCCTCCTTTGAAGTGGAGCTTTAATAGGGTAAATAGCGGGATGTGTAAATGCAGTCATGTCCGTGTACTGTCAGGAAGGCTCATGGGGCAGCTCTGTGATTGCCCCACAGGGGATATGGCTCCCAGGGGTGCTCAGAGCTGGCTCTGGCTCTGCTGGAAATGGTGAGGCAGGCGTGACGTGGGGAGCAACTGCAGATCTCTGGGACTGAGGAGGCTGCTGGCAAGGGCTGGGATGTGTTGTGGGGTTTGGGATTGCACAGGACTTAATGGGAGGATAGGAAAGGGAGTCTGGTGACTTGGGGAGGGCCGAGAGTGCAGGGGTAGGGGGATAAAGGGGGTCAGTCAGTTGTGTGTAGGAAGGTTGTGTTTGGCCATGCCCTGCCCAGTGCAGCCTGGCCTGGCTGCACAGCAGCTGCAGTGGGACTGTGGCCTCAGGAGCTTGTATATCCTGGGCAGACTGAGGGCCTAAACATGCTGCTGCAGCATCCACATGGATTTTACTTGTGTTTTACATGTGTTTTCACTGGTGGGCTTCATCCTGTCCAGCCAGAGACAGGGGTGGATTGGGGCTGTGGCTGCTGTCCTGCTTCATGTGGCCAGCCACGTGTCTCTCCCTACAAGTGGGATATGTGTGCTCTGTGTCTGCTGGGCACACGTCTCCAGCCTTGCTGCCACTTGGACCTGGGGCCATGGAGTAGCAGCCTTGGGCTGTTGCATCCAGGCAATGTCTTTTCCTCTGGCGTGGAGCAGCTGGGCTTATCGGGCTTCAAATGTGTGTTCCTGCCAGCAACATCTAACAAATTTTATGGCTTCTTTCCATTTTTGTAGGCAAAACCATCACCCTGATCCAGACACTGAAACTTGTCAACTGATGGGACAAAGATCTGACACACTTGGCTGTACTAGGACACTAAAACATAGGGTTTAGCCAAAGAATATTCCCCCACTGTGGAGGCTTACACCTGCCAAACCCTGTAGCATTCCTGGGAGGCTTTTCTATCCCTCTTCTCCATTTCCAGATTTCCACGCATCATGGTACTCCTTTTGACTTCTTTTGCAAGCTAGCTCTGGCTCTGCCTTCGCTTCCCCTATGCTTTGGTGTGGGTCCCCGGCGTGAGCTGCTGCCTGCGGGCTGGTTCTGCACCTCGGCCTCCCGCTGCTGCTGGGAGGCTGCTCTTGGATGTCGTGACTGACCTGCCTTTTCTCTCTCTTCCACCGTATCTCTGTCCCTCCGACCTGTCTCCTGCGCTCTCCGTTCTCCCCCTCCATCCCTGCAGGTTCATCATGCCTAGTGGCATATAAAAAGACTCCACCTCCCGTCCCACCTCGGACCACGTCCAAGCCCTTCATCTCTGTCACTGTGCAGAGCAGCACTGAGTCGGCACAGGACACCTACCTGGACAGCCAGGACCACAAGAGTGAGGTCACCAGCCAGTCAGGGCTCAGCAATTCCTCAGACAGCTTGGACAGCACCAGGACACCCAGCGTGACCAGAGGCAGCGTCGTGACTCCGGCCAGAGACACTCCAGAGTTACCTCAGAAAAATGCAACTTTGAAAAGTGACAAAGGGACTCTGACTAACGAAGAGCCTAAAGTGGAGAATATCCCCAAAAGAAAGCTATCGTCTATAGGAATACAAGTATGGAATAGTTTGTTCTCCTTTGTCCCAGGGAATGTCCTTGCCCCATCCTTTTAGCCTGTGCCTTTCTTGTGACCAGGTGTGCATCTGAGCTCACTAAGAATAGCAAAGAGACACTCACTGCCTTGTCAGGATAACTGCCTGTGTTCCCAGGGTGAGAGGCAGCAGCACTTTCCCTTAACAGCCCAGAAAGGACTGAGCTCTTCTAGTACAAATTTAAAATGTTTTCTCGAGCAGGGGGGCCGTGTTAACTGCCCGAGTCCCTCTGAAGAGGCCTTTTGCTCCTGGTCTGCCTGTGCCCTGTACTCTGCATTGCTTCCCATGGGTCTGCTCCTTGTCCACCGTGGTTGTAGGCACAATTCTCTGTTATTCTAGAGAGAGGTGGGCCCTTCTGCTTGATGTCCATGTGGGAAGGGCTGCTGCAGTGCCAAATGGCCCCAGGGCTGCAGGCAGCAGAGAGCAATTCCTTGCTGCCCAGCGTTCCCAGCAGGTTGGTGCTTCCCTTACTGGAAGCATTTAACTGTGGCACTCGATGGAAATGAGCTGCTGATAACACAGTGAAATGAGAACCCAGTGAGCAGTGTAAATCCATGCTTTAGTCAGTAGAATGCATCCTCTGGGACAGGTTTCTCAGTTACAGGTGGCTGTGAGCTCTGCTTCTGTCCCAAGTGCTGCTTACCAGCAGAGGGGAACTTGGGCAGCTCCAAGTGCAGGATCTGAGCTTTGAGTTGCTCTGTGTCTGCTGAACGAGTTCTCCACCAGCTTTACAGCAAGGCCAGCTCAGTACAGGTGACAGTGAGGGCCTGCAAGGCTGCTGGGACAGAACACCTGAAAGGGCAGCAAGGGGGGGAGAGACACACAGCAGGAGAGGCTGACTGCCTTCCTCTGCTTTTCCTTGTCTGAGCTGGTTCCTAAGTCACCTGGATTTCGTACCTAAAACCTTCTAACCCTCTTACCCAGAGCCATGGAGGGTGTCAGGAAGAGAGGCTTTGCTGTCAGTCCCCATCACCTCGCTGTCCTCCCTTGAGTGCCGTGCTCCCTGACTGTGTGGGGTGCCACGGGCACACAGCCCCAGCCAGGCAGAGCCCAGGGCTCCTGGCACAGGTGGTGGCAGCAGCCTGGCAGGACACAGCCCTGGTGCTGAGGTGGGAGCAGAGCTGGGCAGTAGCCTGGTGCTTGTCCTTAGCCAGCCCTCCCGTGTGGTGTCAACATGCTCTGTGTGTGCACACTCCTGCTCTACGAACGTGGGTGCCAGCCGCAAGTTCTCGTGTCTGTTTTTGTCTGTATTTCTTCTGTTCAATAAGGTTGACTGCCTTCAGCCAGTGGCAAAAGAGGAGCCTCCTCCACCAGCCACCAAATTCCAGTCCATCGGGGTACAGGTAGAGGACGAGTGGCGGTAAGTGAGACGCAACTTGTGCAGTTCCCTTTTATTTTAAATTGTGCCTCCCCCCACTTGTGCTTAGACCTTCTTCCCTGCTTCGTGCCGGTGAGTGGTGTTGAATGGGGCCCACGGAGAGCTCTTCCTCCACAGTGCACACCCGCTGCAAAAAAAGCACTTGTTCTCTAACAGCCAAATCAATGGGAGCTTGAAATTAAACTAAAAAAAAAATAAATAAATTTAAAATTCCGAGCTGTAATTACAGCCGTGCGTCAGCCCTCTCGTCTGAACGGTCGATTGCAGTAAGCAGGCAACCTTATAATTCTGTCTGTCCCAGTGTGTGGTGTGTCTGTGTGTGAGGAGGGGCAGGGAGAGGCTCTGCTGTGGATTTTGGTGTCGGTGCGGGAGGCCAGGCGGGCCCAGCCCCGCTGTTGAACCATGGCTTTTGCTCCCTGCAGAAACAGCCACTCCCGCAGCATGTCCTCCAAACAGGACACAGACTCTGACACGCAGGAGCCCAATAACTCCAGCTGCAAATCATCTGAGAGAAGCCTCGCTGAGTGCCCCCAGCACAACAACTCCGTTGGTGTTGATGCCTCCACCAGGCAACCAGCCAAGCCCTCACAGATTAAGAGAAACCTCTCCTATGGAGAAAACAACGACCCGGCCCTGGAGCCTTCTTCTCTCCCTCCTCCTGACCCCTGGCTTGAGAGCTCCTCCACGTCGCCGGCGGAGCCGGCGCAGCCGGGGCCCTGCCGCCGGGACGGCTTCTGGTTCCTGAAGCTGCTGCAGGCAGAGACCGAGCGCCTGGAGGGCTGGTGCCGCCAGATGGACCAGGAGACCAAAGAGAACAGTCTCTCTGAGGAAGGTGGGTGTGGGCACAGCACGGCAGCCCCTCCCCAGAGAAGGAGCTGGAGCTGAGCGTTGGGTCGGTTAAACTGTGGCTGCCCCATCCCTGGCAGTGCCCAAGGCCGGGTTGGACAGGGCTTGGAGCAGCCTGGGATAGTGAAAAGTGTCCCTGCCCGTGGAATGAGATGAGCTTTAAGGTCCCTTCCCTCCCAAACCGTTCTGGGGTTCTGTGAAATTGCTGACAGCCCACAGAGCCAGAGCACGGAGATGAGGCTGGGACAAGGAATGCTTTTCCCTTGGAAAAGGTAATGTAGCTCCCTGTAGCAAATAGAGAGTAAGAATTAATGTTGTGATGCAGCATAAAAGACATACAGGGGATGATGCAGCTTCTGACCACTCAAAACTGCTAAAAGCTTAAATGGATTTAATCTGAAAAATGGTTAAATGGAAAAAGCTTTCAGGGAAGCTGTGGGAACTCTCCCTGCCTCACCCATTACTCTCAAACAGGCAGGGGAAAGCTCAGCTGGCAGTTGGGCAGAAGGAACACAACTTTGGAGCTTGTTCGCTCAGCTCAGTTGATGAACTTGTCTTTATAGCAAAGAGGAGGTTTCTTCACATGGGAAAGCCTCACTGAATTTGTGTTGGGTACACCAGAAGCATGGAACAGGGAACACAAAGCCAGGTCATTTTATAGGGTTCAGTCCCAGCTGGGCTTGTTCCCCTACTCTCAAATGCCTTGGAAAACCTGGGCTTTTTGCGGTGGGAATCATGCTCTGGTGCATTCCGAGTGACAGGAGTGGGTGACGAGGCTGCAGAGGGCAGGATCTTTGTGTGGAGCCTGCTTTTGATGTTCCTAAAACCTGAGAAAGGTGAAACAAAGGTGAGGCTCAGTTTTAGCTCACTGTCACTGCTGGGGCTCCAGGAGCTAATCCCTAATCCGATTCCCTGAGGTGCTGCCCTGGCTGCCAGGGGCATGGGCCGTGCCAGGGATCTCCCTGCCTCGGGGCTGCCCTGCCTTGACCTGTGGCAAGGGAAGAGCTGCATGGCACTGTTCTGTGACTGCCAGGAGCAGGAGCACTGGTTGTGTAAGCACAGCCTTGGTGGGTGGGAGAGCCCAGGCTGTGCTTGTCCAGCCAGGATCTCCCCAGCAGGGCTCAGGTGGTCCCTGTTGGTGATAAAGCTGCAGGCATGTGGGGCTCTGACCCTGCCTCTGGAAGGGAAAAATTTCCCAGACTGTATTTCCTTTAATGAGCAGGGGAGCACATCCATGCCCAGAGGCTGCTTGGAAAACCCATTAAGAGCAGCATAAAGTCCTGGGTGTTAAAAGCCCTGGCCTGTGTGTTAATCCCTGCTGGTCCAGGGAGGCTGGAGAGAGCTCCCTGTGTCACCTTTCCCTTGGTCAGGGCTGGCAGAGCAGGCTGGGATCTCTAAGCAGGTGCCAGCAGACCTCGTGGAGGGGGTGCTGGTGACTCCTCTGAGGGGCTGAGGGCAGTTTAAGGAGCTCTCTGCCAGCCTGGATGTTGTAATGTCCTCAGCCAGGTCTGTGTTTGGCCTGCCAGAAGGAGCAATGGCAGATACATGTAGTTTCAAAACATCTTGTTCCTGAGAGCTGTTGATGCCTTGAGGATCTCTGCAATTCCTTTTCTGATGACTCGAGTATTTCTTTATTCCAGAAATGCTGGAGCTCATTGCTACAGTTAATAAATAGTCTGTTCAACTCAGGTTTTGGTTTTTTTTGTTTTGTTTTGTCCCCCTCAGTCCTAGGAAAAGTCCTGAGTGCAGTGGGCAGTGCACAGTTACTAATGTCACAGAAGTTCCAGCAATTCCACGGCCTCTGTGAACAAAACTTGGTGAGTCTGGATCTTTTTTTCCCTGGTTTTTGAGAGGATGCTTTTCTTTCCACAGCACTGCAAGGACTTGGTCAGGTGTTAACAGGCCCTGTGAAAACAAATCCAGCACAGCCACAGCCTGCAGTGCCAGGGAGGGCTGGCTGAGCACAGAGCTGCCTCCTGCTCCTGAGGGGCTTTGTGAGGCAAACCCCTGAGGCTGGGCCAGATAAGGGGGGCTGTTTGAAAAGTCTGCTCTTGACCACATGTGCCCCCTTTGCATGTGTGGCTGGTGACACTGTCCCCAGGTCACTGGGAATTGATCTCTGAAATGGAACACAGTGGGTTTGCCCTTGCTGGGAGCTGGCCTGGGCTAATGGGGATTGATGGAATCTGTGGTTTAGTTTTTCCCCTCAAGCTTTATGGTAATATGGATTTTGCAAACTTCCTGAGAGGTGAATTCCCCTTTAGATGTGGAATAATCTTGGAGAGACTTGAGGAGCAGGAGGGGGTAAAGTGCTGATCCCAGCTGAGCAGCAGCAGAGCTTTGTGTGAGCTGCTGGGATCTGATCCCATGCTTTCCAGGGTCTCTGGTGGTGGTTCAGCTGTCTGGGAACTGGGGAAAATCCTGTTCTTGGAAGAAACTTAAGCTACTTAAAATTTTTCAACCCAGCCTGAGAAGTACTGATGCTTTCAGGTTGTTTTGGGTGGAAACGTAGCAAAATAATTCTGCTCATGAAAGCTCAGTTTGGCTCCTTGGGGTGCTGCACATCCAGGCATCAGAGCTGGGAATCCATTTCCATTATTTCCCCTCCCTGAATTCAGGGTCTCTGTAAGAAATCAGTGTTGCTGCTCTGATTGCCACACTGGGCACCTGCTTTTGGAGGTTCCTGCTGCGGGGTTGGTGCCAGCACTGCGTGTCTGGTTCAGGATTACTCTGCTGCAAGGGTTTGCAGTCAGGACCTGCTTCCTGAGCTTGGCAGAAATGATTTGGGCTGTAAATGATGGCTTTGTGTGTCCATGCTTAGGGCAGGTGTCCCCTGTGGGTTCTCACTGGCTTTGGCTGCAGGCAGGCATTAAAGGGGTGAAGGTGCAGTGCACACTGCTCTGCTGGCTGTGCTCTTTCTGAAATGGGGTTTTTAATGCTCCCCCTTCTAGAACCCTAACGCCAATCCCAGACCCACAGCCCAGGACTTGGCTGGATTTTGGGATCTCCTCCAGCTGTCCATTGAAGACATCAGCATGAAGTTTGACGAGCTGTACCACCTCAAAGCTAATAGCTGGCAGCTGGCAGAGACACCGGAGAGAAAGGTGAGTGAGGGGCACTGGGGAGTGGCCAGAGCACTTGTACACATTTGGGGTACCTGAGGTCTGGTTTTGTCTGCAAACAGATGCTCTCAAGGGCTTTTGCCATCCTGCATTTGTCATCTCACAGCCTTGCAAGGCACCAAGGCCATTCCTCTTGAGTAACAGTGGGAGGTTTTGTACAAGGTGGAAAAGGTGTTGGATGGAGAGAGCCCGGAGTGGTGAGCAGTGCTGCAGGGCCCTCAAGTGTTCCTAGCACTGTGTGGATGGATTTAACTATCCCTGGTGCCCAAGTAGTGTAAAAAACAACTTGAACCTTTGGAAAATGCAGGAGAAGTGGTGTCCTGGCTCTGCCATAAGGGAAGGACTGTGGCTCAGGGCGTGGTGGCTTATTAAAATTTTATAGTTCCACATCAATTTGTGTCTTCATGCTGTCTGTGCTGTGCTCTGAGCTACAGTTGGACCAAACAATCTCTGAATTCCAGGCCGCTCCAGAGGAGCCCTGTACCATGGACACTGCATGGAGGGGAGGGTCAGGCTGGATAACAGGAAAAGCTTCTTCCCCCAGAGGGTGCTGGGGCACTGCCCAGGCTCCCCAGGGAATGGGCAGGGCCCCAAGGCTGCCAGAGCTCCAGGAGCCTTTGGACAACGCTCTCAGGGACACAGTGCCCTGCAGGTGTCCACGCAGGGCTTGGACTTTGTGATCCTGGTTGTGGATCATGGAAATCCCAGGAATTTCCCATCCCAGGAAAGGTCCAGGGCCAGGCTGGGCAGGGTCTAGTGGAAGTCATCGGGTGGAACTGGATGATCTTCCAGCCCAGACCATTCTGTGATCCCATGATTGTTGTGGGTCCCTTCCCATTCAGGACGTTCTGTGATTCCATAAAATGCAAAATGGCCCCTCACAGAAGCCGGGGCAGCTGATGTTGAGGGTTTGAGCTGATGCTGAGGGTTTGAGCTGATGCTGAGGGTTTGAGCTGATGTTGAGGGTTTGAGCTGATGCTGAGGGTTTGAGCTGATGCTGGGGGTTTGAGCTGATGTTGAGGGTTTGAGCTGATGCTGAGGGTTTGAGCTGATGCTGGGGGTTTGAGCTGATGTTGAGGGTTTGAGCTGATGTTGAGGGTTTGAGCTGATGCTGAGGGTTTGAGCTGATGCTGAGGGTTTGAGCTGATGCTGAGGGTTTGAGCTGATGTTGAGGGGTGTCCTGCTGCAGAGCTGCTCTCCCTGACACCATCCCAGTCCCTCGGGCCAGGCCCCGCCAGGGCCCGGCTGCGCAGGTTTATATCAGGTCTGGGTTTTTTGTTTTTTTTTTTTCCCCTTCCTGTCTCCCTAAAGGAAGAGAAGAAACCACCCCCTCCAGTGCCAAAGAAGCCGGCCAAGTCCAAATCGCAGCTGAGCCGGGACAAAGGCTCCGACTCGGACAAGCAGCGGCAGGAGGCGCGGAAGCGGCTGATGGCGGCCAAGCGCGCGGCCTCCGTGCGGCAGAACTCGGCCACCGAGAGCGCCGACAGCATCGAGATCTACGTCCCCGAGGCCCAGACCCGCCTCTGAGCCCGGCCACGGCCAGCCCGCGGCTTTTATAAGTCATTAAACGGATAAAAAAAAAAAAAAAAAAAAAAAAAAAGGTTCTCTCTCGAAACTGGTGTGATTTATTCAGTCTAGAGACAATGAGCCATCCTTGAAAAGGGCTCCTGAGTTGGCTTTTTTTTTTTTTTTCTCTCTCAGCTTTAAGTAATGAAGATTTTAACAAAAAAAAAAAATACAAACCAACAAAAAAAAAATTTAAAAAAGGAAAAATGCCCCTCGTTTTTTTCTCCCCAGCTGTGGTGTTGTTGAATGGACTGGACAGACTCCTGGGAACTCCAGCCCCTCGACTTGGAACTTCAGTCTTTTTACTTGTTCTATCTCATGAGAATTATTAGCTTGTTTACAAGAAGAGGACAAGAAAACACGAAGCCTTGAGCACTTGCCATGCTGTGTTCTTCCTCCTCCTCCTCAGATCTGTTCTGCCCTTCTCATCCCTTTATTTTTTCCCTCCTCCTGCTCCCATTCTCCCCACCCTTTGCATGGTTTCGGTTCCCGTGTCCGGACCCGCTGTCCCCGCAGAGAGCACTGTGCTGTGTCACTCCCGCTGCCCTGTCCAGCCAGCAGCCTTTGTGTCCTTCAGCTGGGGACCTTGGCCTGGGGGAGGACGGGCACAGGGGGGCCATTTCCTCAGTTTGTTGGAGGGAGAGGACGTCGGGGCTGTGCACCGTGGGGTGGAAGCGAAATGTGCAATAAACCTGGCACGGGGCACAGGAGCGGCGCTGAAGGAGCACAGAGCACGAGCCACATCCCTTTGATTCCCCCTCCTCTTCCATTTCCCTGGGCTGGCTGGTGGGGAGAGGAGCTGCTGCTGCTGCTGCTGCCGCCGCGGGGGCTGCGGGCTGGCTGTGTGCAGGAGGAGGGGGTGTACATATGCACATATACACTTAGTAGTACCTGTATAGTAATTCCTACACACGGCGCCGGCCCGCGCCGCCGCGGGGGCGGGCAGATGTATAGCATATATTTTTACATGTACTATATCTAGATGTGTGTCCCAAGTGTGTGTAAAAATATATACCCTGTGTGTAAGCAGATGACTATTTTTTCCTTATCTCCCTGCTCTCTGGGTAGAGGAAGGATTGCTAAATATTTTTTAGCCCTTTTTTTTTTTTTTTTTTTTTTTTCCCCCCTTTGTAGGTCTCTTTTCCGGTCTGGCTCCTCGGAGCCAGAGCTGCCACCCCGCTGATTCTTTGCCACCCTCTCACACTGAAGGTTTTTGTCCCATCCTGAGGGATCTCGCTGGGGATTTTTTTTTTTTCTTTTTTTTTATTTTCCTCTTCACGTTTGAACAAGTTGGGAGATTGTGTGCTACCGTCACGGGGGTGGAGGTGGAATCCCAGTGGTTTCAGTGAGAGTGTTGGTGATCCAGAAGGCAAAAAAATAAATAAAAGTGAAATCCTGAATGATGCCTGCTGCCTATTGTGTGCTGTCTGGGGCTGTCCATGAGGTCTCTGCCCCCAGCCATGGAATCCCCAATTCAGATTGGTGGGATTCAGATTGGGCTGCAGGTGGGGTCAGGCTCTGCTCCCAGGGGACAAGGGGTTTACACTGGATCCTGGGGGAAAATCCTTCATGGAAAACGTGCTCGGGGCTGCCCAGGGCAGGGGCAGAGTGCCCAGCCCTGGAGGTGGCACCCAGGGGTGCGTGGGCACATCGGGGTTTGGCAGCAGCTGGGACTCATCCCGGGGGCCTTTCCCAAACCTGAAGATTCCGCCGGGGCAGAGACATTGTTGGGCTGCACTGGCGGGTTTCGGGGTGGATGGTGAAGATGCAGCCGTGGGGATCTCTGGCAGAGAAAGGGGGAGCACCAAGGAAATGTGGGGGTTAATTTATTTATTTTATAATTTACTCTTCCAAGCTGCTGCTCGCGCAGTGGTCAAACAATCCTTGCTGCCCTGGGCTGGGCTTGCTCATAATATTTATATTCTTTATATATAAAGTGGATTTGTATATGTATTTAACATGTAAGTGAATTTATAAAGCAGTAAAAAGTAATTAATTTTAATATGCTTTTAAATCTTAGAATGAATACATGTTTTAAAATCGCCTACATATATAAAAATACATATACAAATACAGACCAAGAGTTACAAACTTCTATATACATATACATATACATATGTGTAACACATGTACAAAAACATGTTATACATATTTAAACACGCCTTTTATAAATCTGAGACGTATTTGTTGTAGATATTTAACACCCCTTTTATAAATAATTTCATACCCACTGCTTGTATCCACCTGTTTATTCTGAGCCCAAAGGACAGGGGCAGCCAATCGCGGGGCTGCCTGAGATCACGTGGCGCTGGTGGTGTCACGAGATGGCTGCCTGCCAATCACAGGGCGCCGTGACGTTACAAAATGGCTGCGCCCTGCCATAAGATGGCGGGTGAAACAAAATGGCCGCCCCCAGTGGATATAGGGGGTGAGGCCGTGTGTCAAAGTATTTCCGGGTCCTATCAACCAATCACAGCACAGTACGTACCGTTGCGGCGAATGGCCGTGAGTTGCTGGGAGGGGGCGGGGCTTGAGGGGGGGTGGGCGTGGTCTCTTGCTCGGTGCGCAGCTCCGGCAAGGCGGGGCCGGAGGGCGGCGCGCGCGGTTCCGTGTCCGTGTCCCTGTCCCTGTCCCGTGTCCGTGACCCCTGTCCCTGTTCCCTATCCCTGCCCCGTCCCCTGTCCCAGTCCCCTGTCCCTGCCCCTGTCCTGTGTCCCTGTCCCCTGTCCTGTGTCCATGTCTCCTGTCCCATTCCCCTGCCCCTGTCCCCTGTCCATGTCCCCTGTTCTGTGTCCATGTCCCCTGTCCCAGTCCCCTGTCCCCTGTCCATGTCCCCTGTCCATGCCCCCTATCCCAGTCCCCCGTCCTGTGTCCATGTCTCCTGTCCATGTCCCGTGTCCCCTGCCCCCTGTCCCGTGTCCGTGTCCCCGCGCTCTCCCGGCGCCAGGAGCCGCTCCCGGCTCTTTCCGCGGCTTCCCCGGAGCAGCCCCGGCGGCGCAGCGCCCGTTCCCCGGGAACCCACGGGCATCCCCCCGGGAATCCACGGGCATCCCCCGGGAATCCACGGGCATCCCCCCGGGAACCCACGGGCATCCCCCGGGAATCCACGGGCATCCCTCGGGAACCCACGGGCATCCCCCCGGGAACCCACGGGCATCCCTCGAGAACCCACGGGCATTCCCCGGGAATCCACGGGCATTCCTCGGGAACCCACGGGCATCCCCCCGGGAACCCACGGGCATCCCCCCGGGAATCCACGGGCATCCCCCGGGAACCCACGGGCATCCCCCCGGGAATCCACGGGCATCCCCCGGGAACCCACGGGCATCCCCCGGGAACCCACGGGCATCCCCCCGGCGCCGCTGTCCCCGGGGCCGTCTCTGCGGGGCTCGGGGCCCCCGGGACGGGCAGCGCTCCGCTCCTTGCGCTGCCTCGGGCACAGCCACGGGAGCAGCTCCAGGGAGGGCTCCCGGAGCCTCACCCGCTCCTGGGGGCGCTGGGGCAGGGTTGGCAGTGGCGTGGGAGGTAGGAAAGGTTGGGAGTGTTCAACGTGGAGAAGGGAACGCTCCGGGGAGACCTCAGAGCCCCTTCCTGCCGGGGGCACCGGCCCCCCTGTGCAGCTCAGGGGCCCCGAGGTGCTGCCCGGGGCTGCAGGAGGGGCAGCAGAGCTGTGGTGTCCCCAGCTGGGACCCCCTGGCACAGTGCAGACCCCCGGGCAGGGCTGGCAGACCCTGCCCCGGCTCCAGCCCCACACCCCCCCCTAGGAATGTGCCCCATCCCACATCTCTCACCCCATCCCACATCTCTGACCCCATCCCACGTCTCTCACCCCATCCCACATCTCTGACCCCATCCCATATCTCTGACCCCATCCCACATCTCTGACCCCATCCCACATCTCTGACCCCATCCCACGTCTCTCACCCCATCCCACATCTCTGACCCCATCCCATATCTCTGACCCCATCCCATATCTCTGACCCCATCCCACGTCTCTCACCCCATCCCACATCTCTCACCCCATCCCATATCTCTGACCCCATCCCACGTCTCTCACCCCATCCCACATCTCTCACCCCATCCCACGTCTCTCACCCCATCCCACGTGTCTCACCCCAAGCACAAAGCCCCAGCAGCTCATGGAGAGTGGGGGACACCCGGTTGCTCTTCCAGGGTGGCCCAGGGGTTTCTCCTGGTGGTGGAGAACCAAGTGAGGCACCCCCAAATGGCACAGTTCACTCTGACACACAGCTCGTATTTAAAAATAACAACCAAAACTAAAAAAAAAAACAACAAACTTTTATTTGACAATAGAAAAACAAACAAAAATATATTTACAGTAGTTCGTTATTTCTCCATAAATTTAATTCCAATCACTCCTGCCCTCCCAACTGCCTGGTCCATCCCAGGGCAGCAGCAGCAGCAGCCCCTGGCACAGGCACAGCTCTGGGGGAAGGAAACCACCTCAGTTTGTCTGGGGCAAGATAAGAGCAGGAGGCCGAGCAGCCTCTCCCTCCCCCGGGGCAAGGGGCAGAGCTGCAGGGGCGTGCCGAGGTGAACGAGGGAGCCCCGACAAGGAGGATTTTCCCTGGAAAGCAGAAAAAGGGCGAAGGAGGACACAGAAATGGAGGTGGCCCCAGTGCCACCCCAGCACTGCACAGCGCACCTGCCCGTCCAGGTGATGCTGTTGGGGAGCCTGCCCATGGCACCCCCTCCCTGGCACCTTCCCTCGGGAGAAACGCGGCGGTGGGAACGCACCTGCCCCCCAAAATCAGTGCTTTGCCCTTCCAGCCCCGCCCTGTCCAGGGCTCTCCCCTGGCCCCGCAGAGCTCCCCGCCCCTAATCATCAACTCCTTGGCTAATTACCGACGGGCTCGGTGCCCCTCGGGTCATGAACTCCCATCCAGGAGGCAGGAGCTGCCCCAGAGCCCCGCAGCCCGGGGCTCCCGTTTGTCACTAGAGGTCCCCAGCAGCGCACGGCCACGCTGAGAGGGGAGGCACCGCCGGCAGCAGCAGCTCCATCCCCGCCCCACGGATGGCCCTGCCCGCACCGCGCCTCTTTCCAAAGGTTTTATAGGGAAAAAAATTAAAAAAAAAATAAAATAAAATAAAAGGAAATGAAGTCGGGTACAAAATTCACAGTCTCAGCTCTGCCCGGGCTCTGCTCACTGCTCCGGGCACAGCGTGCACACATTCAGCACGAACTCGAGGGGAACGTGGGGGAAGGGGTGGAAATGCTTATAGATTTATAAAAAAAAAAAAAATTTTAAAAAAAGTAATAATCATGTCATAAATCACAATAAAAGGGAAAATGTTTCAACATAAAACTTGCTAAAGAGCACCATAGAGATTTCTACTGGCAGCATCCAGAACAACCTAAAAAGGAAGAGGAGGGTCCTATTTTTTCCATGATAAAATGCCACAGACTCCATGTTTCCAGTTCATCTGTCCTTTGCCCTTCCCTGGGCAAGGCAGGGCCCCTGGCCAGCACCGGGAAACAGAAAGGCCCTCCCAAAAAACCAAAGAGGGGCCGGGGGGATAAGACTGGGAGGGGGAAAAATCAGAGATTTGGGAGACAAAGCTCTTCATCCACAGTCCTTAAAATAGACACTGGCATTAAAAAAAAAAAAAAAATAGGTTCTCTTTGTCTCCCTGACGAAACGGTGCTGGCTGGAGCCTTGTCTGCAGGAGAGGAAGAGCTCAGCAGCTTTCCCCGGGAGCTGCGGCAGGGACGGGGCAGTGCCGAGGCTCGGCTCCGGGCACGGCGCTCCCTGCCCGGCCCCGGCAGCCAGGGCTGCTCCCCGCAGGAGGAGCGGGCTGGGACGGGCCTGCCTCGGCTGCCCAGAGGGGCCGGAGCCGCTCCTGGGATGGGCTGTGGGGGTCGGGCCCGGCCCGGGGCAGGGCAGGGCAGCCTGAGGGACCCGGCCCGGGGCAGGGCAAGGCAGGACAGCCTGCGGGAGCCGGGACAGGGCAGGGCAGCCTGAGGGAGCCGGCCCGGGGCAGGGCAGGGCAGCCTGCGGGAGCCGGGGCAGGGCAGGACAGCCTGCGGGAGCCGGCCCGGGGCAGGGCAGGACAGCCTGCGGGAGCCGGCCCGGGGCAGGGCAGCCTGCGGGAGCCGGCCCGGGGTTACTCGGAGGCTCCGGGGGATTCGCTGAGGGGAGCCGGGGGTGGCTGCCCGCCCTGCCGCTGCCGCTCCAGCTCGGCCGCCTTCTGCAGGGCCACCTCCACCAGCAGCTGGAAACTGCTGAAATCGTCCCCGAAGAGCTCGGGGGGCGTGGGGGGCGGCGTGTTGAAGAGTCCGGGTGTGGGGCTGCCCGCCTCGGCCCGGGCCAGCAGCGTCAGCGTGCTGGGCCCCGCGCCCGCCCCGGGCCCGGCCTCGGGCCCGCCCGGCCGCTCCCACTCGGGGCTGCGGGCGCTGAGCACGGCCAGGGCCCGCGCAGGGTGGCACAGCACCTGCGGGCACACCGACATCGACAGCACCTTGGAGGCGCCCGCGGGAGGCACCACCAGCAGGCCGGAGCCCCGCGGCACGGCAGCCTCGGCGGCCTTGGCCCCGCGGCGGGAGATGGTGAACTGGTTGGGGTCTTTGCCGTCCTTGCGCAGCATGTCCGGGAGCAGCCGCCGCCGCGCGTTGATGAACCAGTTGCAGATCTGCCGGGAGGGAGAGAGGGGAGCGCCGGGGTCAGCAGGGCCGGCAGCCCTGCCTCAAAGCACAGGCCCTGCCTCAAAGCACAGGCGGCTCCCCCAGAGCGGGGAGCAGCTCCCCCGCAGCCGGGCTAACGCAGCCCCCCAGCCCAGCCCTGCACCTCCTTTCCCTGGGGCTCCAGAGAGGCACAACCAGCGCTGGCACCCACGGAAACCCCAACGCCGGCTGCTTCCTGCCTGCCCGGGCCAGCCCCTTCCTCCCTGCGCCCTGTCCCGGCTGCCCCCGGCCCCTCTGCGGGATTGTGCCCCGCAGCCCCGGGCAGAGCCAGCCCCGAGGCACCGGCCCGAGCCCCGGGAGCTGCGGTGGATGCATGGATTGGATGCAGAGCTGCCCCCCGGGGAAGGGGGGGCTCGGTGCTGTGCCCCCACTGCAGCCCCGAGCTCCCAGCTGCAGGCAGGCACAGCAAAGCTCCTGCCGTTCCCCAGCACAGGCAGCTCGGAGCCCATCCTGCAGGTCCCCGGCCTGGGGACAGTTTTTCCTTCTCCAGGTGACCCATCCCGGAGCTCAGCCCTGTTTCCACACTGCAGCAGGGGAGCAGCATGGATGGAAAACCCTAGAAACCATCAGGTGATGGAGCTGCAGCCCCTCAGCCCCTAACAGGGCACCTTCCTGTGCCTCTGCCCACGAGCAGGGTCACAGCTCAGGCTAAAGGCTCCCCCAAACATCTGCATAGCACAGAGGCTGCATGCCTGGAGCCCTTTGCCATCACTGAGCCCTGGCCATGGATTGTTCCAGCATCTTTATATAAAATGCTACGTTAAAATAACTGCCTTCCTCCTAGAAGACAATTACAAGAGAATAAATCAAGGAGGGGAAAAAATGTCTGATCCTTCCTAAATCAACAGCTATGGAAAATATTTCCCCCAAGGACAGAGAACTTGCCACAACTTCAATCACAGCAAGATCTCAGCTGACATTTTTTCCTTTAAAGCAATATTTGGCATTAAAACCCTCAAATACACCAGTCTTACTCCCTCTTCTGTTGCAAACCCCCTTTTTTGCAAGCCTTAGCTGGGTCCCCTCGACATGATCCTGCAATGCTGTGGTGCCCTTGACATGATGCTGGCCACCCACCGCTGTGATCCCCCACCAAAGAGACAGACTCCCAACAAAAAGCCCAACTCCTCAGTGCAGGGAATCCCCCAAAATCCTGCCTGTGCCCACCACCATGCTCCTTCCAGCACTGGGAGCACACAGCACGGAGATGGGAGCAGCCCCTGTGAGAGCAGGCACTGTCACAGAGCTGGGACATGCCCTGGCTCTGAAGCAGTGACTGCTTTTTCACCGTGGCCACCCCTTTCCCTGCCAGCAGCCCACCCCGTCCTGTCCCTTTGGGCAGTGCCTTCCCCCAGCCCTGCGAGAGGGGAGGGAAAGCCCACCCATCCCACAGGCTTGGAACGCTGCTGCTGTCCAGGAAGCCTCAGTGGGAGCAGGTGCCACTTGCCTAGCACTGGAATTTCTGCAAGGGAGGCACAGGGCTCGCTGCTCTCCCCGATCCCTGGCTGCCAGTGCCCAGCTCCAGCTCCCCAGGCCACTGGAGCAGGAAGGGGGTGCACAAAGAAACAACTCGGGGTGGGGGGAACAGGTGTTGGCCAGGGGCTGTGGCAGAGCCCTGCATTCCAGAGGCTTTTTGGAGGGGTCAGACCAGCATCACAGACTGAACCCCACAGCCACACCACGGGCTGTCCCACTCCTCCACCCCAAAGGGCAGAGGATTCCTGCTGCATCCCCTCAGCCTGGCAGAAACCTGGGTCTCAGCCCTCGGCTGGCACTGGGAAATCGAGCTGGGACCCCTGCCCAGTGGGTGCAGGGGGCACACACACACTGGCTGTGGGGGTCACCTGGGGCAAACAACAGCTCAACACGAGCCCACCCGTGTGCCAACCCCTCCTGGGTCCCAAGGGGCTCAGGGCACTGACAGCTGGGCACCTGCCAGCCCCACCTGAGCCCTGGGGCAGCCCCCTTGTGCCAGGCAGTGCCGTGCCAGCCTGGGCCAGGGCAAGCCCAATGCCCACAGCCCCAGGCCTGTCATTGCTCCCCTGACACGCAGCCCTAAGCCCATCCAGGAGCTCCAGCCTGTCCCTGGAGCAGCTGCTGGACACAATCCTGTGGCACAGCCACAGAAACAGCCACAGCCACCTACAGAAAGACATTAAAATCAAAGAGCAGGTTTTCCTTGCTGGCCAGGAAGAGGGGAAGCAGACAGCCCCTGCCCACACTCGGTGTCTGGGCTGGGAGAGCTGGCCAGGATTGTGCTGAGCCACAGGGAGAGGAGCCAGAGGTAGAGAGGATGCTCCAGGAGAGGAGCAAACCCCCTGGCCCTGGCCCTTGCCTGCTGCCCTGCGCCCCACTGCAGCCCGGATGCAGAGGACAGAGCGAAGCCCACACCCTGTCAGGCTGGGAGAGGGGCTCGGGGCCCAGGCTGTGCAGGGAGCACAGGGCAGCAGCTGCTGCAGCCCTCCCAGGCACCCCAAACACAGGCAGGGACCACAGCACCGCGGGAAGGACAAGCACTGCTCAGCCCCACTGCTCCTGCCTGGGCACCCACCGTGGTGCCACACGGAGAACATCAGCCCACAGCCAGGAGCAGGACAGGGAGGCTCCTGCACAGGGCTCCCCTCAGGGCAGCTGAGGGACCAGGTGAGCCAGGCAGCACTGAACAGCCCGGGGGCTCAAAGCACAGCCCAGCATCTCCCTTCTGGCCAAAATCACAGAACATCCTGAAGCTGGAGGGGATCCACAAAGATCATCAAGTCCAGCTCCTGGCCCTGCCCAGCCCCAGGGCTGTCCTTTGCCCAGCTCCGTGTGCAGGGGCTGGTCATCCTGGCCTCTGCTGGGGGTGTCCAGGATAAAGTGGCATCCCCCAAAACCCTCCCACCTGTCAGCTTTTACTGACAAACACGGTATTCAGCCCGTGTCCACTGCAGTCCCTCCACCTTCCAGCCGGCAGAGCTGCTCCCGGGGCTCAGCCATCTCCCCAGAAGAGCCCCTCCCTTCACACGGGTGCCTTTCCTTCCCCCAACATCCCTTCCCTCGCCTCCTCGCTGCCCTTCAGCGGCGAGTGACCCCAGGCTGCGCGGTCCTTTGGGATCCTCCGCGAGGTTCTCCCGGCCCAGGCGGGGCCGGCTCCTACCTGCAGCACCGAGAGGCTGGTCTGGCCCGAGAGGCTGAGCTTCTCCTGCTCCGAGGGGTAGGCGTTGAAGCGGTGCTCGTACAGCCAGTCCCGCAGGATCTTCACCGACTCCTTGGGGAGGTTGCCCCTTCTCTTCCTCTTGCACTGCGCGGGGTCAGGGGATGTGGCGCCGTCCTCGTCCCCCGGGTCACTGTCCGACATGGTGGAGCTGCCCGCGGGACCCCCCTGGCTGGAGCCTGCGGAGGGGAACCAAAGGGGGCTGCAGGCGGTGGCCGCTCGGGGGAGGGGAAGGGGCCTCCCCCCGCCTCCAACGGGGGTCTCACCCCCGCTGGGCCCGCCCGGGGGGGATCCCGAGGCAGAGACCCCCGAGGGGGGACCGGCACCGGCGGGACAACCGGGGCACCGAACAGAGCCCCGGGGGTGCGGCGGAGCTCAGCGCGGGGCTCGGGAGCACTCGGGGTTCGGGGGGCACCGCAGCGGGGGGGTCGGGGGGAAAAAAAAAAATCAAGCGTGGGGTGGGAGGAGGGGAAGTTAAAAACAAAAACAGTCTCAGCAGGAGAAAGAGGCCGGAGCTGGAGAGTGGGAGAGGAACCACGCGGGGTCATTGTGCGGCGGGGATGGAGGCGGGGGCGGCTGTCACGGGCCGGGGGCTCGGCTCGGCGCTGCGGGCCGGGGGGCTCGGCGGAGCGGGGCGCTGCGGGCCGGGGGGCTCGGCGGAGCGGGGCGGTGCGGGCCGGGCCCCGCCGCCCCTGCGGCCGCAACAGGCGGCGAGGGGCCGGGGCCGCCGACACAAAGCGGGGCAGCGGCGGCCGCGGCCCCCCGGGCGGCGGGGGAAGAGAGGAGCCGGAG
This sequence comes from Phylloscopus trochilus trochilus, assembly GCA_016584745.2. Classification (NCBI taxonomy): domain Eukaryota; kingdom Metazoa; phylum Chordata; class Aves; order Passeriformes; family Phylloscopidae; genus Phylloscopus; species Phylloscopus trochilus. The sequence goes on from WQNJ02000005.1 coordinate 12,894,121, forward strand.
AGCGGCCCCGGCCCCGAGTTCTCCCCGGCCGGGCAAACTCCGCCGTAACTCGGAGCCGCGGCGGGGCCGGGCGGGACCCCCGCTCCGCCGCTCCCGCAAACTTCGGGAGGCGCCGGCGCGGCCCGTCCCGCTCCGTCCCGCTCCGTCCCGCACAAAGGCGCGGGGCCGCCCCGCTCCCCCCGCGCCCCCCGGGATCCATCTTTGCGCTCACCCCCGGGCCGCCGCCGCCGCCTGGCCGCTCGCATGGGCCGCGCAGGGGTCTCGGTGCCGGGGCCGGTGCGGGGCCGTCCCGCGGCGGCCGGCGGGCAGCCGGGCGCGGCGGAAAGTTTTGGGTGGGCGGCGGTGACAGATGCCGAGACAGAGTTCCCTTTGTTCCCGAGGAGGCAGGAACTCGCCGGGCCCCCCGCCCCCGGCCCCGGCCCGCCCGCCCCCGGCTGTCACCGGGCACCGGGGCCCCCCCGCCCCGCAGAGCCCCCCCCGCTCCCCCGCCCCGCCGAGCCCCGGCCGGTACCTGGCGCCGCCGCACCCCCGGGCTCGGCCCCGCTGCCGGACGCGGCCCCGGCCGGAGGGGGCAGGGACAGAGAGAGCCCCGCAGCCCCCGCAGCCGCCCGGCCCCGCGGAACCCCCGCGGCGGAGCTGCACCCGCACAGGGGCACCCCAGGGACACCCAGCCTCGGGCACCCCCGGGACACCCAGCCTCGGGCAGCCCCGGGGACACCCAGCCTCGGGCACCCCCGGGACACCCAGCCTCGGGCACCCCCGGGGACACCCAGCCTCGGGCACCCCCGGGGACACCCAGCCTCGGGCACCCACACCGGGACAACCCACCCTGGGGACACCCACCCTGGGACACCCACCCTGGGGACACCCATCCTGGGGACACCCATATCGGGATGCTCACCTGGGGACACGCACCCAGGGACACCCACCCTGGGGACACCCACCCTGGGGACACCCACCCTGGGATGCTCACCTGGGGACACCCACCCAGGGACACCCACCTTGGAGCTCTCACCCAGGAACACTCATGCAGGGGTGCCCCACAAGGCGCTGCAGAAGTTCCTTCCCCCCCGGCTGAATCCTGTGGCTGAGCCCCAGGGGTTACCCGTGTCTGTGGGCAGGGGACAGGGACAGGCCTTGTGACAGGAGCTGCAGGGCCGGGTGGGGGTGACGACCCTGAGGACCTCAGAGTGCTCTGAAGTCCCATCAGTGCTTCATTTTGTCCTCAGCAGAGGGGCAATCAGGAGCCCAGCACACACCACTGCTCCCACGACAGAGGAAGGTGTTTCCAGGCAGTGATGGTGACTGAGAAGGAAGCAGGTGGAACCCTTGTTGTGCCGTGGCCATCAGGCTGGCCAAGGTCTCTGGAAACCCTTCTGCTCTCCCGGTGCCTCTCCATGGCCACAGCAGAGCCCAAGGCCACTTTCAGAATTTTGGAGACCAAACTGCTGCATTTGTGTGCTGTTGGTCCAGAATGTGAGATTTGATTTCCATCAAAATCTGTTCTGTGCCCTTCTGTGACGTGGGGCTGGCACTGTCACCCTCTGCCAGGTGCTCTCTGGAGCCCAGGGGGATGTGTCCATCGTGGGTCCCCTGGAGTGGAGTTTTCATCGGTGGGAAGAAGAGAGAGGAGCTGCTCTGAGCCGTGGTGCCACATCCCAGCACCCGTGGTGGGGAAAGTGCCCCCATGGGAATGCAGACAGCCCTGCCCACTGAGAGACCCCTGGGGGGCATCTCCCAGGGATGTCCTTTTTGGGATGTGGATGGGATCCACGCTGCCCCTGGCTGGCCCAGCACAGGCAGGTGCCTCCCCCAGGGGCTGGGGCACAGCATCCGAACGTCACCGGCTCCTGCTCCACCCCTCCCCACCAACACCTGGCTATTGATGTCCCCCTGCCTCAGGGGCAGCCCCCCCACCGTCCCAGGCTCCACCACCTCTGCAGGCTGTGCTGCAGCTCCCCTCCCTCCCCTTTTTGCTGCACGCAGGGTAAAAGGTGGGAATCCCTTCACGTATTGGAAAAAAGCTACAAATCCCCTTCTTTCATGGTCGATTTTTGGTCTGGGAAAAGCAGGATGTGTGGTGCAATAAGGGATTAAATAGCAAAAGGAAAAGGAGAACTCCCTCAATCATTTATTTTGTTGCTTCTAAATCCTCCATGGCCTGAGTGGAACTGTGCCCCAACCTGCTGTTGCTGCAGGGGCTGGTGAAGCTCGGGTGGGTTTGGGGTCCCCGGGCTCAGCCACCCTCCCAGGGCTGGGCCATGAGCCCCCACCCCGGATCCCTCCAGCCGCCTTTGCTCCCCGGACCGGTGGTGTGGAAGCAGCTTTGGAAAAACCCCGTTGGGCGCCTGAGGGGGCAGGGAAGGAGCCTGAATCCCCGGGCAAGCCCAGCCTGGCACCCCAGAGGGCTCCAGCTGATGGGGAGTGCGGAGCCCCTGGGTGAGGGGCCAGGGAAGGGGCCGTGGTGCATCTTCCTGCCCTTCCCACTACAGCCTGTCTAGGCTGAGCCCTGCCCAGCCCATTGACATGATAATACCACTAAACTTCAGCGGTCTGAACAACAATCGGCCACCGAGAGCCTGAGGGGGAATGCTGGAAATCCAGAGGGATTCTGGGAACCCCAGGGGGATGCTGGAAATCCAGGGGGATGCTGCAAATCCAGGGGAAGCTGGAACTCCCAGGGGAAGCTGGAACTCCCAGGGAAAGCTGGAATTCCCAGGGGGATGTTGGAAATCCAGGGAAAGCTGGAACTCCCAGGGTAAGTGCTGGAACCACAGGGGAAGCTGGAAATCCAGGGAAAGCTGGAACTCCTAGGGGAAGCTGGAATTCCCAGGGAAAGCTGGAATTCCCAGGGGGATGCTGGAAATCCAGGGAAAGCTGGAACTCCCAGGGAAAGCTGGAACTCCCAGGGAAAGCTGGAACTCCCAGGGGAATGCTTGGAACCCCAGGGGGATGCTGGAATCCCCAGACACCTCCCAGGGTATGGACAATTCCCAGACTGGGCTCTCTCCATCCTTTGCCCACCCTCTGATGTTCAATCTGCATTTTTAGCAGAGGATTGGATTGCTTGGCTGTGCTGGCTGTTTGCTGCTGCCCTGCCCTTGGGTGCAGGGCTCCAGCAGCAGGTCCTGCTCACTGCCCAGGGCTGCTGGAAGTGCTGCAGGCTGGGATTCCCCCAGCAGGACTGGCCCTGGGAGCTGGGCTCCACCACTGGAGCCCCACTCTGGGGCACTGCAGCCCCTCCATCTCCTCCTGCCCCTCCCATGGGAAGGCTCTGCTCTGGTTCCCTCCTGGAGGCCGTAGGGCAGGACAGACCCTGTCTCAGCAGGCACTGCTGTACCCTTCTCCTCCCTGATGTTCCTCTATCCTACACCTTGGACACGGCCAGAGGAGTGTGGGGACACCAGGATGGAGCTCAGAGCCCTGGAGGAAAGCAAACACTCCGGGGTCAGGGGTGCTGGGCTGCCTGGGCAGGAGACAGGGACAGGCTGGGCAGAGTCCAGCACAGGGCCATGGAGGTGATGGAGGGACTGGAGCATCTCTGCCATGAGGAGAGGCTGGGAGAGCTGGGACTGCCCAGCCTGGGGCAGAGCAGGCTCAGGGCATCTCATCCCTGGGGGTAAATACCCAGGGGGAGGCTGCAGAGGGGCCAGGGACAGCCCCAGGGGCACAAAGTGACACAGGAGGGGCCCTGCCAGCTCAGGAGACACTTCTGCTCTGGGAGCAGCTCTTCCAGACTGACCAAAAGTTTCACCTGACTTTGTGTCCCCCTGCCCCAAGTGAACACTTCTGAAATGAATGTCTTTATTTTGCTGCTATTTAGTGCCTTTGAAACGAGCCAGGTCTGTTCCACTTGCTGCCTCTGCTGTTTCTGATGCAGCCCAAGTACAGCACTTGACTTTCTGGGCTGCCAGTGCCCATGGCCAGGTCACATCCAATCTGTCCCCCCCAGTGCCCCCAAGTCCTTCTCCCAGGGCCTCTCTCCACGCCCCCAGCCCCTGGCCTGTGCTGGGGCTGCCCTGGCCCAGGTGCAGGACCTTGCACTTGGCCTGGATGAGCTTCATGAGGTTCACATGAGCCCAGAGAGTTTTGGGGTTTCATAGATTCATCAAATCCCAGAGTGGTTTGGGTTGGAGGGGACCTTGGACCTTCCTCCCCCTGCCATGGGCAGGGACATCTTCCACTATCCCAGGGTGCTCCAAGGCCTGTCTAACCTGGCCTTGGACTTCCAGGGGTGGGGAAGTCACAGCTGCTCTGGGAAACCTGTGCCAGTGGGATAAGTTAATTTACTCTTCCCATCAACACCCCAGTGTCCACTAAAAACTTTGTTCTGCTTTGCTGCCTCAGGGTTGGAAGTCCCATGGTACCAGCAGAGCCAGGGCAGTGGAGAGGCAGCTCAGGCTGAGCAGTTTTGGCAGCTGCTGGAGGCAGCACCTCTGAGAGCCCAGGCTGGAGCCTGTGGCAGCTCCCAGCTCAGCCCAGCTGTGGGTCCAGCCCACTCCTGGCACTGCAAGCACCTGGGCCAGTCCCACAAGGTGATCCCCTGGGCTCAGGGGGGCTGAACATCACTCCTGGATGCAGCTGCCCCAGGAGCCATCTGTCCACAGCTCCTCTGCCCCAAAGTGATGTCTGTGGATGTTCACTTTGCTGGGTGTCCCCCTGAAGGGGCTTTCATAAAGCATCCAGGCTTTCCTGGTAGGAGAACTGTGATTTTCCCTGGCACAGCAGTGAATTAGGGAAGAGGCTTGGTACCCAGGAGGCTGGAGCTGGGCAGATTTGGGGCTGCTGCTGCTGCAGAGCACAAGCCCTGACCCTGGGGAGCTCCCTGGAGATCACAGGTTCAGCCCTCTCACATCTGACAATTCAGTTCCTTGTCCTGGTGTTGGCAGTGCCTGCAAAGTAGAAGCACTGAGGCCAAGGAGAAGCTTTTCATGCATGGATCATCTCCCAGGTGAGAGAGCACCACGTGGGGCCTGGCAAGTCCCTGATGCCTCTGATCCCAGCATATGCCCATGGACTTCCCACAGACCTGTCCAAGCTTTCCCAGCACTGGGAGCATCTCTGCTGTGCCCTCACCAGGTACTGCAGGTTTGTCCCCCCATTTTAAATAAAGAATTGCTGGAAGCTCATGCCTCCCTCCAGGGCAGGCTTCAGCAGCATTTTGAGACCACAGCCTCACAAGGTGGGAGCACCCCATGCTCCCACACCCCTGTCAGGGTGGTGACAAATAACCAAACCAAGGGGACAAAGCCCCTCCCCATTCCTCATCCTCTCTGTCTCTTGCCCCCCACCCATCCAGGGTGACACAGAAGGGTGGCCAAGCCCCAGGGACCCTGGAGCAGCTGATGTGGGAGCATGGCTGGCACCTTGCTGAGTGTCTCTGAGCCCATCCTGACACGGGGACGGAGCAGAACGACCTTCAGCCCACCAGCTAGGGCAGAGAATGATGCTCGAGCTGATTACACATTGTTTGAGAGCAATCTGGCCTCAGAAACAGGCTGCCCCTTGGAAGGGGCCCTGGCTGACAAGGGCAGCGAGGTGAGGAGGTGCAGTGCCCAAACCCACCTTCCCAAAGCCCCGGGCACAGCATGGCACTGGTGACGAGGCAGCCACACACAGCACACGTCTGTCACACCCTTCAGGCTTTATGCACCCCTTCAGCTTCCCAAATCCCTCAGATCTCAGGCTCTAAAGCCATAAAACAGCCAGGGAGGAGGAACAAAGTGGGGGTCCTTTCCTGAAGGGCGAGTGTGGGAGGAGAGGGAGAGAGGCTTTTCCTCTGTGCTTTGGCCCTGAGTGGGGCTTGCTCAGGCTGGGGCCAGCCCAAACCCCTGCAGGGCAGCAGGGGATGGGGCTTGCTCAGGCTGGGGCCAGCCCAAACCCCTGCAGGGCAGTAGGGGATGCTCACCCCAGCCCTGGGAGCAGTGGCATGGTGGCTTTGAGGGGGCCAATGGCTCTGGGGGGGGTCACAGCCAGGCTGGGGCACCCAGGGGGTGGGAGAGGTGATGGGAGGGGCGGGCTGGACGGGCACACAGCAGCTCAGTGGTGGGAGTGTGTCCCCTCCAAGCGTGTCCTGAGGCAGGGGGATGGTCCTGGGAGGTGCTTCCCACGGGAGGAATCTGCTGTGGGGCAGCAAGGGGGGCCAAGGGGCGGGGGTGTGCACAGAAAGAGGCAGCGGGGGTGAGTGGCCCTGGGCTCTAATCATCCTTGTCCTTGGCCCCGTGCTTCAGGATGCGGGTGAACTCCACGTAGTTGAAGTTGCCCTTTTTGTCGATGGGCGCCTCCCGGTACATCTCATCCACCTCCTCATCGGTGAACCTGTCCCCCATGGTGGTCAGCAGCTCACGCAGGTGGTCCTCGTGGATGAAGCCTGCCAGGAGGGGGGCACAGCGTGAGCAGGGGGCACCAGGAGGGCTGAGCACAGCACCTTGCCCACCCCTCCCAAAGAGCCCACACCCTGCAGCTGCCTGGGGACCCTTCCCAGGGAGCTGCCCAGCCCTGTAGGGCACAGGGGCTGTGCTGGCCCAGCCCTGCAGGGCAGGGGGGCTGTGCTGGCCCAGCCCTGCAGGGCAGGGGGGCTGTGCTGGCCCATGGCTGCAGGGCTCAGGGGCTGTGCTGACCCATGGCTGCAGGGCACAGGGGCTGTGCTGGCCCAGCCCTGCAGGGCACAGGAGCTGTGCTAGCCCATGGCTGCAGGGCTCAGGGGCTGTGCTGGCCCATGGCTGCAGGGCTCAGGGGCTGTGCTGGCCCATGGCTGCAGGGCTCAGGGGCTGTGCTGGCCCATGGCTGCAGGGCAGGGGGGCTGTGCTGGCCCATGGCTGCAGGGCTCAGGGGCTGTGCTGGCCCATGGCTGCAGGGCACAGGGGCTGTGCTGGCCCATGGCTGCAGGGCAGGGGGGCTGTGCTGGCCCATGGCTGCAGGGCAGGGGGGCTGTGCTGGCCCAGCCCTGCAGGGCACAGGGGCTGTGCTGGCCCAGCCCTGCAGAGCACAGGGGCTGTGCTGGCCCATGGCTGCAGGGCACAGAGGCTGTGCTGGCCCAGCCCTGCAGGGCACAGGGGCTGTGCTGGCCCAGCCCTGCAGAGCACAGGGGCTGTGCTGGCCCATGGCTGCAGGGCAGGGGGGCTGTGCTGGCCCAGCCCTGCAGGGCACAGGGGCTGTGCTGGCCCAGCCCTGCAGAGCACAGGGGCTGTGCTGGCCCATGGCTGCAGGGCACAGAGGCTGTGCTGGCCCAGCCCTGCAGGGCACAGGGGCTGTGCTGGCCCAGCCCTGCAGAGCACAGGGGCTGTGCTGGCCCATGGCTGCAGGGCAGGGGGGCTGTGCTGGCCCAGCCCTGCAGGGCACAGGGGCTGTGCTGGCCCAGCCCTGCAGGGCACAGGGGCTGTGCTGGCTGCAGGGCACAGGGGCTGTCCTGGCTGCAGGGCTCAGCCCGTGCCCTACCTGAGGCCTCCTCGTCGAAGCAGGCGAAGGCGTTGCGGATCACGTCCTCGGGGTCGGTGCCGTTCAGCTTCTCCCCGAACATGGTGAGGAACATGGTGAAGTTGATGGGCCCCGGCGCCTCGCTCATCATCCCCTCCAGGTACTCATCAGTGGGGTTCTTCCCTGCGGGGCACGGGCAGGGGGTGGATGCAGGGCCCTGCTCCCCCAGCTCCCATCCCCGGGCTCAGCCCATGCAAACCACTGGGATGGTTTTTAGCCACTGCAAATTGATTTCCTGGTTCTTCTTGGCCCACCCCACAAACTGCAGTGCCCAGTGCTCCCCCCTCAGCATCTCTCCCGATGCTTTCACCCACACCTGGGAACAAGCTCTGCCTTGGGGGAGGTGCAGGAATTAATTTGGGGGTTACTGGAATGAAAGCCATGGCTTTTCCCATCCCCCTGACAGCTCTGAGGAGAGGGGCAGCAATGTCCTCACAGGAGCCTGGTGCTGCTGATGCCTCCAGCACTGCTCCCACCATGGGTGCACCAGGGATGGTTCATCTGCTCTGCTGAGCTCTGTGCCCCCAGCGCTGGCCCCTCTCTGCTCCCAGAGCTCCGGCTCCCTGGGAGGAGGGAGATCCCTCCCAGGGTCAGGCAGGACCTCCAGAACAGGTTTGGCTGCCAGGTCAATCATTGACAGACCTCCCAAAGCGCAGTGGAGGTGCCACTGGGGGTGGGAGGAGGGAGCCATGGTCTGCAGCAAAGGAGAATAGCTCGGGGCAAGGAGTGGGTACAGACCTGCAAGTCTCAACCAGTCCAGGTATCACACCAGCCCAGGGAGCAGCCTTTGTCAGCCCAGCTGAGAGCAGCAGGAGGCCTTTGTTCCACATGGGACAGCCCCAGTGGCATTCTGGGGTGAGCCTACTCAAACACTCCCCGGCTGCAGCTGGTGGGTGCTCCCAGG